>JABJVR010023052.1:0-37878 GCA_025773905.1 Chitala chitala
CTGCACTAACGCCTGTTTATCCCACACACTGTACCGGCACACTCGGGCGCAGTACTCACTCTGCACTAACGCCTGTTAATCCCACACACTGTACCGGCAGACTCGGACGCAGTACTCACTCTGCACTAACGCCTGTTTATCTCACACACTGTACCGGCAGTACTCGGTACAATTCTTTTTGTTTTCTGTATACTTAAGTATTCGTAAAAAATCTCACAGTTCCGTATTAATAATGAAAGCAGCAAGAGTTATTAATCATTTGATGGTGTAGTAAATTGTTAAAACCATTAAATCATTATGTAAATTTGTTGTATATGGTTGTTTTCATATACGTATAAGACGAGTTTCTTGTCTAATCCTATGAAAAGTTACTTACGTTTAAACATTTCCACGTATTACACAGTGTAGTTTCACTCCATGGCACTGTGCGGCGCTGTCTTAAAAATGCTTTTTTTTTGCGATCGTGAAAGGCGAGGCATCGTTGAGCTGTCAAACCCTATCATTTTACCGGTACATGTTTCATGGCTCTAAATGATGTTGACTGTGGAATGTTTTTCTTATCCTAATATTTCATGCGCAACATATTAACTAGCATAGAAAAAATATTCTGTTATCAGTAAAAACATAGTCAAGAATGAAGAAGGAATGTGGAAGCGATTCGGCGGTGAGTTCAAACTGTTAGAAGCGCTCTTAGCTTTTTCTTTGCTAATTAGACACTGCTGCAATAATTAATTTTTCAGAGTTTTGATTATTTGAGCAAAGACTTTTTGGGTATCATTTGCGTTTACAATGCATATGTTATAGACTACATGAAGAGGTGAATGAATTAATTGAGACCACACACACACACACACACACACACACACACACACACACACACACACACACACACAGAGTATGTGTGTATGTGCTTGTGCTGTATTTTAGATTGCAAAACCTAGTACCTTCTCAGTGTTAGTTGCACACACACACATACATTCAACACTAGTTCTGCCTGAGATGGCTGGAAACTCTCCTTTTGGTTGCTTACTCCTCTAAGGTACAATTTGAGCGCTTGCCTCCTTCGCTCATCCAGGTGCAGGGGACTAATGACAGCAGCGTGCTGAGCAAAGTGTCAGCTGCTGCACAAGGGTACTTCACTGACAGCTTTCTCAGGCATTTTGTGTGCAAAACCTCCCGGAGGGCCCCTCTTATTAATAGGTGAGCCTAAATAAGCAGTCATTGTGATCAGTGGAATTGTCTGTTAAAGCAGTGCTTACCCAGGTCTTCAGTTGTGTTCCTCTGCACGATATTTGAAACTTGCATGCACATACTTCTGACATTAAATTTTTGGCATGTTTTGTCAGAGCACCATTTTACCATAGTACTTGTGAAACATGCGCAAATACGTTTACAGTGATTGCTCTTTGTACTACACTGTCATGAGCAGGTGTTTTATTATGTTCTGTTTTTTCAAGGGGCTATTATGTGCGGTGGAAGGCTGTGGACCACTGTGTCCGACAGTTTCTGAGTGTGACTGCAGACTACCCAAAGAAACAGGTATGCTAACACTTTACATCACAGACAGGGCTATGAAATTTTAGTGTCCTTTTCTTTACCTCCTAGGCTTCTAACGTAGGCTAATCTCCAGTTCTCTGTTCCTAGGTTTTGTCTCTTGGTGCCGGATTTGACTCGCTATTCTTCCGTCTCCACGCAGAGGGAGCGCCGCCAGGGGCCATCGTGCTCGAGGTGGACTTCCCACAAGTTGCTAAACGTAAAGCTGCCCTGATAAATGCCAGCGATCTTCTGAAAGAGTCGCTCCTAGACTGGAACCCCAGCTCACAGAGGGACAACGGTGAGGTCGACTACACAAATTGAACCCACACGCATTCATTCATTTCTGTGAGTCGAAAGACAGAAAAAATATTGTGAACAATGAAGACATTAATGCAGGAGAACAGTAGGTTGATGATTTAGCTATATTTCATGGTTTTGTCTTTTAAAGTTTTGCTTTCCTCTTTGTGTATCAAACCCAACAGCTGAAAACCTGTAAATATGTATAAAATAATATGAGCCACTGTATTAACTGTAGTTTTGTCTTTGTCTCGCCATCGCCAGTATTTGTGTCCAGTCGGCAGTATTGCTTATTGGGGGTGGATATGCGGGATGAGAAGGAGGTGGAAGCGGCACTGGACAGGGTAGGGGTGGAGTGGGAAGCTCCTACCTTACTGCTGTCAGAAGTAGTGCTAACCTATATGGACACAGAGAGGTGAGGGGTGCCGTTTCACACAGAATTATCACATTCTCAGTCATCTGCTGTACCAAGTTTTTGTTGTTCAGTTTTTGTTTTTTCTTTTTTTTGTGCTGACAAAAATGGTCGAGACGACCATAGACCAGTGTATTATCACGCTGGTATGTGTGTTCCAGGTCAAATGCTGTGATTGGCTGGGCTGCACGGCTCTTTCCAGAGTCGCTCTTTGTGATGTATGAGCAAATCCGGCCTAACGATCCTTTTGGGAGAGTGATGCAGAGCCACTTCCTGAAGCTTAACTCTCCACTGTACGCTGTCGTTAGCTATCCAGACACCACTGCACAGATACGCAGGTTCCTAGACAGGGTGAGACCCACCAGCCCTGACTGCTTTAGAAAACAAATTCCAAATAGTTTTTTCCCTTCCAGCCTAACTTGTGCGTGTGTTTGTCCTTTGTTCAGGGCTGGGAACGCTGTGTATGTCTGGACATGAACCAGTTCTTTCTGGGTCTAGTGCCAGAGAAGGAGAGAAGCAGAATCGAAGCTCTGGAGCCGTTTGATGAGTTTGAAGTGAGACCTGATACAGACACTCTTGTCCTGCATTCATATTTTAAACAGTCAGCACCTCTTTCACATATGGCTCCAAGTCTGTGTTAACTGTGTAGGACATTTTCAGTGGCCAATCAGTCAGCCAATGAGCAAAATGTTTTCACAAAAAAATAATAGCCAATGATTGGCCATCTGTTTTGTATAAAAGCCAATTCAATGTACTAATCACACCAAAATCAGTACTACTTGGGCACAGTACAGCAGTGTGAGTAGGTGTAGTGTATTGTATCTGCTGTGTGGAAATTGTTCACAGTATGTGTTAAAGTATGCTGTTTGCAGTGTTTGCAAAGCAAAAGTTGAGCATGGAGGAAAATTGGCAGTATTTAATATTAAGTAAATTAGCGCAATGAATAAATTCATTGTAGACTGTTCATTTTAATAAGCTAAAGCAAATTGGCATTACTACCAGAATCGGCAAGAAAAGGTAAAAAATAAACTCGAACTCTAACTCTGAAATTTGATGTTGTTTGAATTTATTTCAGGAGTGGCACCAGAAATGCTCTCACTACTTCATCCTCACTGCCTCCAAGGGCCGTCTGACCCATCGGTCACTTATTACCCCTCCAGTCGGTAAGACTAGCAGCACACCTGTTTCAGTATAAACACAGTGCCTGTACTCCGGTCTGTCTTCATGACTCTTGATTTCGCCACAGTGACGCCACTTCCCTGCATGACACCGGTGTTCAGCACCAAGTCCCTGAGCGTGCAGCCACTGCACGAGGGAACAGCACACTCCAGCGTGGAGGGCCTCGGCATGGCTTCTGCAGTCCTGTCCCCTGGGCTGGTCCTGCTTTGTGGAGGGGCCACAAAAGGTGGCAGGGTAGGTCCTGCTATGCTCCTCTCCAGAGGACAGGCTGGCTGGACACACACCTGCGTGGAGAACTTTACTGAATGGGGTGAGAACTTCCTGTCCATGTTAGACTCCTGCTTATAAGACAGAACACTGAAACTGCTCTGTTTTGATATTATTCATGCTTGTAATGCCATGCTTGCCCACCAGGTGTCAGGATGCACCACACAGCTACAGTAGTCCCAGGGTGGGGTGCTGTTGTGTTTGGCGGGCGCTCATCCCCCCTTAAGCCAATATCCAGTGTCCTTAGACTGATCTTTGACCCATGTGCACAGTCTGAAGTTCAAGCTTTGTCTGCTCAGCGGTGGTTGTCTTTAAAGGAAATGGCATGCACTGGCAACGTGCCCCTGCCAAGATGGCGGCACACTGCCACATTGTTAACCTTCAGAGGTGAGGAGGTAAAAGTTCCAATTCACTGAAGCATGTAAAGTTTCTGTTATGTTATAGGATAACAGATTGTGCAGGCAGTTAACAGCATAAAACTAGCAAAACACGATGAATTGAGTTTTCATTGCAGTTTGTTTTGTTAGGCATGAAATTCCTGTTTGTGTATGGAGGACGAACAGTAACAGAAGCAGCTCTTGGAGATGCTCATTTTCTTAGTTTAGAAGATCAGCACTGGACAGAGGTATAATCCTTTATACATTTTTTTAATTTGTCAAACAACTAAGTAATCTGTTCTGATACATCTGAGAATTTGAGTCATAGCTGTAGAATCCAACAGACTCCATTCAAATGAGAAGAGTTGGGTATTACCTCAGAAGTACGCTTCTGTTATACAGATATCAGAAGTATAATTTCATATTCACAATATACAGTTAATGATGTAACCCAACAAATTCTCTTTATCATGTAAGTACAGTTGACTTTCTGACGTTATGCTAATGTAATTTTGACTTGAGGAGACGGTACAAGCATGGAAAAGCAAGGAAATGGGGTCACTAGAGATGGTGGTAAAGTGACATGTTTAGGCTAATCCCATGTGGTTTTTCTTAAATGAACATTCCGTCTGTGTTAGTGCACAGTGCTATCCATAACAGATGTGCTAGTTTATATGAAATGTATTTCCTATAGACATACTATAGTGTATTAACCCTAAGCCTAAAGAGCACGCTTTAGACACCTCCTTACCTTACCTGGTAATTATTAAGCCTTCAGGTGTGATTGTGTTTGCAGGTCCCTGTAGACGGCATTACGCCTGAAGCTCGCCACTCTCATTCAGCTTGTGCGTACGCAGGAGGGGTGGTGATTTTTGGAGGCCTGAGTCAAGGTGGAGTCCCGCTGGGAGACACCGTTTTACTGCAGCCAACAGCTTCAGGTTTCTGCTGGCAGGAGCTTCTAGTGCAGCCCCCCCTGGTGCCCAGGTGTGGAACAGCATGTACACTAACTATAGACACGGGTGAAAGCTATGCAGTTACTTTGTTCATACAATTATGCAGTTAGATTTTTTAAGTTTTGAGAATTCTGTTTGTTTAATTAAAAATACAGTTTTGCTTAGGACTCTAATAGTACCATAAGCATGTAGTATGTTGTATGGTGACCTGGTGGCTCAATGGGTAGGACATCAGGTCAGGATGCAGAAGCCTCCTGGTTCAAATCTCAGCCCAGCCACCAGGTGTGTCGTTAGCGCTAGCTCATTGTAACATGTATGTGAAATGTTGTAAGTTGCTTTGGATAAAAGTGTCTGCTAAATGAATAATAATTAATTATAATACTCCAGAAAGTAATATTGTTGGTACCAAATGCTTTTAGTAGTTTCAGAAATATGCAGAGTATCACCTTGATCAAATTCAGGTACTTCTACCTAACTGAAACCTAGCCCTTCCTCCAGGTATTCACACTGTTCACATGTGATTGGCCACCACCTACTGTTAGTTGGGGGGGTTTGGATTCAAGCTGATGGTGTTCCAGGAGTTGCGGTGATAGACTTGACCACTGGGAGCAGTGTTGAACATAGGCTGGATATTGTGAGTTATTTCTGTCCTCTATTTCAGTTGATTTCAGTCTGTTAAACATAGCCCCTTCTAACAGTTAGGACTCACATTGTTTGTGCTTTCATTTTCTTTTCAGTCCAATGTGCCTTGGCCCCTCATGTTGCAGTCCTTTTGTTCTGAGCACATCGATGAAGACGGAATGGAGATTATGATGATAGGAGGAGGTGGAAACTGTTTCTCCTTTGGAACTCATTTCAACCCTCAAGCTGTTACATTAAATGTAAAACCTGTGCTTTGACACATACAGAGCTAATGTCACCTGGAGCCACAGAAGTTAACAAAGAGAGATTTGCTCACGGTTCCAGACGGACTCATGAATTCTACCCACATTTTGTACTTTGAACAGACTGCCTTAAAATGGTATGTATTATCTGTGTAATAAACTAAAGAAAACATTTTCCCTATCCAAAGACTTTTTTCCCTGTTAAAACCACTATTCCTAATTTCTGACTCCCCTCAAACCCAACATTTGGAAATCCAGCTTGAATCTATTGGCTGACAAGAAGGGCAGCAGCGAAGGACACATTTAAAATGTGAAGCTGTGTATGCATGCAAACAAAACCATTATGTAGCTGATGAATACACAAAGTCAAAATGCTTGCCACTCATAGTTTATTCTTCACTGTCTTCCATTAAATAATAACCCCCCAAATTTCTTATTTACCATAATTGAGTGATGTAAACAGCTGGTGTCAGTCTTTAAGGTACTTGAGACTCGGGTGGGTGTGTAGTCACTCCGTGAGGCGACGGAAGGACTGCACTGCAGGGCACACAGCACCCCAGTCAACGGGCTTGCGGTACTCGCCCTTCTCCAGGAGGTACTGGCGGCCACGGTAGTTGGGGTGTTCGTAGAAGACCCAGGCCCCATCCAAGACCTTGCAGGAATGGACCTCTCTCATGCGAAAGCGCTCTTGAACAGAAGGGCAGTCATCTGTCGACTCGAAGGCCTGGCCTCCAAAGTCATCCTTGTCATACAGCTGGATCTTGTACTGGGTCCCACTGGGCTGTATGAGGTAGGAGAAAACACTGGAAGGTCAGTAGTCAGCTGCACTCTGTGACTAGGATAGGAAGTTTAAACTCAATAGAGGTGCTAAAACTATATCGCCGTCAAGGTTCCAGAGAGGAAAACTTTAGCTGTGCACCAAAATAAAAGTTGCAGATTGACAACAATAGTTTTTAAAGCATCAGATTTTTCACCACAGAGGTTCGGCACTTTTATTTTTCTAGAAGGTCCTTAGATCTGTACAGCCATCAGTTTTCCTTTAAAAGGTGGCACTAAAACACCTATCTGTAAATCTCAGTATATTGTGCTTTTTGAGAAATGCTTATGTATAATTGTATCTCAAACATAAATGTTTTTTCTTAGAATTTTCCTTAGATATTTAGTTAAATTAACCCTGAGTTATAAAAATTCAATTTTTTGAAAAAGCACTGAAATGTTCTTTAAAGGAAACGACTTTCAGTGTTCTTATTACTGAACCAAAATGATTGCATTAAAAACCATTTTGACAGACTGCAGTATTTTGCAATAGAGTTTATCTAGCTAAAAATAAAACGGTTTTAATTTAACCTAAGGTAATTATGGAAAGATGGGAAAGAGTCAAGAGGGAAGGACTTACTGTGTGAACGATCTTGCAGGAGCTTAAACGATCGTTGAGGCCCATCCAGCGTACGAATTCGGGGTACTCGCCCTGCGTTAGCACGTACTGGTAGCCGATGTAGTTGGGCCGCTCGTACACCACCCAGACGCCGCTCTCCACACGGATGGAGTTGCAGCGGCTCAGGTAGGTGTGGAAGTCGGTGCAGTCGCTGTCACACTCATAGCGACGGCCCTGGAAGTTTTTGTCCTCGTAAAAGACAATCTGAAGCATAGCAGATGGAAGACGTCAGTGGATAGCATGCTGATTAGGGGAAGCTATGTTTGATATTAAAATGTCTTTGAGACCACAAAGATGTTGTACAACGTTTGTGTTGCTGTTCTGTCACTAATTACAGCAGTTTCCCTGCATCCATCATGAAACTAAAGGATGAACTTTGAAATTAAGATGATTATGTTCATCTGTGGTGTAAAATATGTCATGGTCAGCAGAGGTAAACTCTATTCCTATAAATACTGCTGGAAACTTTTGCATTAATAGAAGTTATTTCTACAAATACACAGCAGTAAATGCCCAGACTCCATGTTTTGTAGTGTCAGGTGATCGCTCACAGTAACAGACCAGAATATTATTGTATTCAAAATCTGTGTGTATGAAAGGAAATGCATATGATGATATGGGGAAACGTGCCCTGCTGTCAAGCTTGTAAATTAATCGAGTCCTTCTTAGAAATTCTGGCTTCACTGAATGTTAACACTAATGATTGAGCTGTAACACCAGAGAACATACACTGAGGTACAGCAGGTGTAAGCGAGAAAAGTGATTAAATGTCTTACTGTTTTGTACACATCTTCACCCTGTCTCTCTAACAGTAGCTGTTTGACATGTCATTGAGGTTTCTGTTACAGGAATGTGACATGATTGCGAAGTCGGCGGATATGCTCAACTTACCCGGCCCATTTTTGACCTTTCTTAAGCCCACCACAGTCGTGGTCCCTGAAGTCTGTGTGAAGTGGCGCTGAGGGCAAACTGGCTTTCTGCACCTTTTTATACCCTACTGCGTTTTATAAATGACACAATCGCTTTGTCATGAAAATTAGATCCAAATATTGAGTCAGTGATTTTAATGCTATTCACGTTTTCCAGAAAAGCAAACTAGGATTATGGTATAAAAGCGGCACAGAGCGAGTGCCCACTGAGCATTCTCTGTTGCCCCCACATCAACCCCTCCCCAACCTGATCACCAAAGCTACCCGCACACAGTTTGCCAGCTAACAGTCAGCCATGGCTGTGCTAAGAACGCTGCCAAAAGTAGGAACCAGGTGCCTGGGCCATTGTGACCAGCAAAAGGGCAAAGTTAGCCTTGTGATTCAACATTCTCATAACTAATAAAACCATGACAAGCACACAGTGGTATGTGATTGTGCAGAATAACTACACTAAATGAATATCAACTCACGAGCAATTAAGCAGGAAGACAGACAATGTGCAATACAACTTGTCTTCCAACACAAGCCGTATTTTGAGATGTAGGAATGTGTTTCATTTGGGAGTCCAGTACATGAACAGTTCATTTCTGAGCTGGAGCTCTAAAAAATGTGTGATTTATATTGTCAAATCTATGGTAGGTTTTTTTTTTCTTCATGAGTCTGTAAACATATCTGGAATACTTTAGTAAATCAACATATAATTGCAGACAAATGACTATCAATGAAACTGGTGACTTTTCAGCTGTTTTCTTACTTTTGTAAATGTTTGCTGAAGGTGGCTTATAGAACTACATACAGATATTGTAGACAATGTACTGTAAAGATTCTTTTATTTAGCCTTTTTAAAATTCTATGTCTCAAATGTATACAAATTCATCACAGTCACAAAAGGCTTGTTTATTGCTTTTCCCCCTAAAAAAGCTATCGCATAAACTACAAAAATACTTCAGATTAAAAGTCTGCTTGGTAAGTCATGTAGTGCATTTACAGCATAAGGTGATGTCAAACAAGGGAAGAATGCTGAAGTGGGGAACACCTATCATTCACTGAAAACGCTGGACTTGAAAATAAACATTTCATGAAAACATGCAACTTAAAATGGTTCCTTTGTATAGGAATCACAAGATGAACTATGTAACATCATACTTTGCAATAAAGTTTCTATTTTTACTTTTGTATTCTAAAGTTCCCTTAGTTTCTGCAAAAAGTATACCAGTAATTAAGCATGAAAAATGCTGACATGGTTTAATTATAAATTAATTTCCAAAGAAATGGCTGACATATACAAATAATCACACCCAGAAGTTATTACAACAGTGCTTCTACACTACAGTACATACACAACAGTGTAGTAGACAACAAGTGCATTATGAAACCCTGAGCAGGAACTAACACACTAACACACCTGTTCCTCGTGTAGTAAACATACAGCAATGCTACTGAAGGCACAGGAGCGGTGAAGGGAAGATGTGATGTACAGTGCTAATGCTACGTGGAGGCTGACCCCCCCCCCCCCCCAGCGACGCAACGTGTGACACTCCAGTCAAGTCAGTGTAGGCGTTTAAACTGAAACTAGCTACCAAACGCCACCTCGAGACTCTGAGCAGGCTCTTTGAAATTCAACAGAGGACCATTATCAGCAGGCTGTGGTTGCCTGCATCACTTCTTGTCTGCAAATCTCTGAGCTTGGCTGTGAATGTCTTGCATCTGCGCCCGGTTTGTGGACGTCCGACCTGCTGTCTGTGGGATTTGGGGTGCTGATGATGGGTGGGATGAGGTTGTCCAGCTGCTGCCGGTTCCCAGTCTCCATCAGCCACTCATGGAACTTCTGCTCCACCACAGCCTGGAACTGTTTGCGCTGCTCTCTGGAATACAGGACAGAATGCACAGCCTTCTGATTTGGCGAAGAAAACTGACGTGACACCTTTACGTGCGTTCTCTTATGTGCAGTTTCACAAACACATGTTCATCATGAGAAGTCATTCCCACAATGCAGCACTTTCAGTATTATTTTAAATGGTATGCTTGCATTTAATGACAGTTTTAGAAATATAAATTCTGTGGCATTATAAATTTAGTTAAGTGTTTGGACAGGACAGAAGTAAATTAAAATTATGCTTAATATTACTGTGAAAAATGTGCTTCAAACATGCAGAATATTGTTTTACAAGTGATTAAAAAGGTAGACAGGACTGCCGATTCCTGGCAAGCAAAAAGGTTTCTGTGTCATGCAGTTTGACATGGAAAGGCTCCTTACCTTGTCAGGTGAGCATCCTTCATGGTCTGCTGCCACTCCTGTACCCTACTTTCTCGGTCATCGAGGGCTTTCTGGTAAAGCGGGGGCAATCCACCAGGCACCTCACACGTGTCCCCCTCCATCTTGAAAGGCACCACAAAGGGGTAAAATTCCAGAGGTGGCAAAAGGCGGTAAGGAACATTATCAGGTGTGGTATCAGGTATGGTGCCTTCAGCCCCCAGGAGGAGGGGCTGGTCCCAGTAGTTCGGAACCACAGCCAGGCCAACAGAAGCCATGTGGTCTTCCAAGGTAGGGTAATGCGTATGGTAGGGCCCCAGCGTGAGAGCCACATTGCCAGGCAGCAGCAGAGGCCGGGTGGGCGTGAGAACATGGAGCGTGCAGTGGGAGGAGGCGCCCACCACCAGCCGGCCAGCTACGCATACAACGCGCACGTTCTCACAGCTCTGCACGTGCACGCTCGTCTCCACGGGACCCAACACCACGGTGCTGTTCCGGCACTTATCCACACTCACAGACCTGCAACCCAGAGCCATGTGAGCATCGACCACGTACAGCATGCACAAACCTGAGCTCCTACGGATGACTTCATCTACAAACCTGAGCGGCGACAGCAGGTAAATGAAAGCATCGTTGCAGCGGTGCAGCTTGATATTGGCCCCCACCAGCTTGTCCGAGTTCTTGGCTAGCGTCTGGCGGAAGACCTGAGACATGAGCACCAGCCTGCTGCCTGCTGGTGCTGTGTGGGTGTTCCGCGCTACACGTGCCCTCTTCATGCCTCCTTCCACTGCACATAGACAGGTAACATTATCCTTCACAGCATTAAATAAATAATACACAAATCTTCATTTTTAAAGCCAACCAAACGTTTTAAAAAATAACAATACTCATAATTATGCTGGCATCTGTAATGGACTGATGTTTCTGCTGTGGTGATTATATGTCTACAGAAAACACCAAACACTGCAATGCTAACTAAATCTAAATGTAATAAACCTTTGGTCAAGGACATTCTATTGAAAATTCAAGCTTATACCACACAGCAGACTTATAGTAAAAAAATTAGATGCTTTTTCACAACAGTGAACCACATATACTTCTGGGAGAGGGGACTTCTGGGAGACTTCCGCATCCCAGCCTGATGTTCTACCCATTGAGCCACCAGGCCGCTGTTTAACTCTTAAATTAAATTAAATTTTAAATTAACTCTTCTGCTGCAATCTTTACGGTCATGAAACATCAAAAGGGTTATGGATGCCACGACGACAACCACTAATTGAACTGTCTAAACTCTCTTAAGTGTTAAAAATGTGCAATGTTTTTGTTTCGAGCAAAAAAAAAAAAAAAAGAATGAAGCTACTGTACCTTGCTGAACCCAGGCCAGCTTCTTGCCAGAGCGCAAGCAGGCAGAGACTCCGAATGGATTGAGTGTAAGTGTCTGGCGTAGCCAAGCCTGCAGACGCCTCAGAGAGAATGAGTGACTGAGCTTGGAGTAACCGGCCTGAGCCTGCAGGGCCGCCCGACCCAACAGCCTGTGGAAGGGATGTATGGTCCGGCCCTGGCCACATGACCCCTCCAAAAAGAAGCTGAGGCCATGGAGTGCTTCCACAGATAGCTGGCTATCCTGCACCACCTGTCTCGAAGAGCTCAACTGCCCTGGCTCCACTAACAACTCCAGCAGCTCCGCTAAGTGATTCTGAATGAAGGTCAGATGCGCCTGGTCATCCCAGTTCTGAAAACACAAGACAAGAAAAATCATTGGCTTTTTTTGTAGTATGACTGCTAAAGTAAACAGCTAAATCACTAGTTGTGATTTGCAACTCCAATCTTCTGCTAATATCATATTTGAAGAACACACTTTGTTCTTTTTTTAAACCATTAAATCAGCTACATTAAAGGCATACCAACTACAGAAGCAAATGTTGGATAAGAGGTAAGCTGTGCACCTTATTTTGAGAGCTGGTTTTGGCTTCACGTTCGAAGGAACTGGAAAGGGACACCGAGCGTGGGCTTGGCCACTCTTCACCAATCAAAGACGTGCGCAGCGACACACGGTTCAAGTGTTGCAGGTAAAGGAAGAGAAGGAACTGGAGTGTGTCTACAGACAACTAACCCAAATGATAATCAAAGGGAACACAGTCAGCACAGTTACCATTAAAGCCACACCTGCAGATGTCAGCAAACATTACAATCAGTGCTTTCCCTCTCTTCTGTCCTAGTTACATTGTGCATACCATTCTACTCACCTTGCTGCGCAGGCGTTCGAGTTCCCTGGGCGACCTGGATTGGGACACACACTCAGCCCACTCCAGTCTGTGCTCAGGGGTGTGGGGCAGGACCAGGTCAAAGGTCTCAAAGTAGAGCCAGGCCAAATCTTCTGACAGCTGCAACTTACCGCAGGCAATGTGTCGCCACATGGGCCAGCCCATCTTGGGCAAGCAGCCCTCTCGTGTGCGTATGTACACAGCCATCTTGCGCAGGTAATGCACACCGAGTTTCCCTGGGGGAGCCACAGGTAGCGCTCCAAGCAAGAAGGGCTCAAGACGTGCCCAAACACCAATGCTGCTTTGTTCCATCACTGTCTGATGGGCAAAACTGGAGTAAATTACACTACTACAGAAGGGGTATCATCGTTATTCATGCCACAAATTTGCTCATTAGTATATCAACCTTCAAACTGTTTGAACTTTTTCAAAGAAATATACCAGCAATTGTCAATCTCGTGTATGTGAAATCATGGCGGTGATACTACACCTTTTCAGTAAACACGGTGCTAAATAAATGTGTAGATATGCAATACCGCAAGGACACGATATGACCAAAGGCTCTAGGTTATATTGTAAGCATACAAATAAACATCATTCATGAAACTAAACTTGGCATATAAGATTCTAACATTATTTTTAATTACAAAACCCACTGCTATAACTGTTTACAAAAACACTGATTAACAGTATGAAATAAGTCCGCTCTTATTTCTTTTGTCATGCTTTGTCGTCTTCTGATCGCGAATCTCTCAGCGGTGCATACATAGTCGTACCGTGCACTAGTTAAAATACCTTTTAACAATAAATCTATACCTTAGGTAAAGCAAATGCTACATATTTTTCAAAGTTTTAAAAGTTATATATTAGTTTTTCATATGGGCATTTATAGTTTAACTTTTGCTGAACTTGAAAAAGTTAATTTTTAACTATGCGAAAGTGAGCTTTTAACTATTCCAAATAATTCGCTAGCTGGCTAACAACTTCGAAATTGCCTCGCTCTTCCACGGCACGAGCTGAGCAAACCGAAGACGCCTCGAGGAGTTCCTATGACAACAACGCCAGTCAGGCCTAAGGGAAGCGTGAGCCTCACAGCTCCAGATAGCAAACAACAACATTACTACACGTACAGCTGCATTAACATTTGTTTTACCTTTTAAATTTTCTCCAATTCAGATCTGTTCCTGCACACACTTTGACATACTAGAATGTAGCTAATTATGATCCCTCTGCCATTACGTAAATGATTAACTATGCTGTTTCCATCGGGACTTCTCAGTCTTCTGTTAAGCACAACAGACGTCCTCTTCCTATTTGCCGTTGCAGAGCCCGCGCGCCTCCCAAGCGCGAGCGCGCTATTTTTGCCTTAAATATAGGAGAGTAAAGCCCGATGACAGAAGTCACAAAACTTGAATTTCAACCAATACATTTTTGTGCTCTACGCAAAAAATAACACTACATTTTGTTTGTTACTGTTGTACATAAATAAAACTCCCATAACATTTTAAACGATCAACGCGAAAAGTCGATTAAACTACATATTTCGTATGCGGTCGTCTATTAAATTTCTAGACAACCCCTCACACCCACATGGTTTTACAATCTACACTGTAAAAAGTGCGTGAAAGAACTAGACACGATATGTTTTCCGCTGATACATTTTATTTAATGTGAATACATATATATTATTTAAAAGCGCATCAATATGATGATGGAAAGAAAGGACAGCACAAAATACATATTTCAGTGCTCATTTGTTAACTTATGGATATAATTTTCCCAGTATCAAAAATATTTTTAAATTAATTCATACTTCATTAATATTATATTGCGCTTCCAACAGTGGTCAGCTCAACAGTGTAGCTTTAAAGCCCGGCGCACCAGCACTGGAGGAGGGTCCACGAGAGGCGGGCTCTTCCGGGCGAACGGCTCGGCTTTTGTGGAAGAACAGGAAGAAGTTGGTGATAGGCAGACAAACCTGAATCTGAAGGCAGTAGGGTTCTGTGATTTTCCAGAAGGCAAAGAAAAAGACACTATCTATGGCTGTAAAATGTGTAAATGTGCGGAGCGTGTGCTGTGTCCTCCTGTGTTTTGCTGCGGCCGTGTTTGCGGGGTGAGTACAGTGCCACACTGGCACCCTGATGGTGTTGGGAGCGCGATGCCCACTGCTCATACACATGTTGAGCTGTGATTGGTCCACGCCTCTAAAGCTGCTCGCGACGGGAGCGAGGAGTGGGGGGACCTCGTATTTATTAGCTCAAGAGAACTCAAGTAATATTATTTGTGTTTGTTTTAATAACCATTTGTGACAATCATATGCTGAAGCAATAATGCTGGAGGTCTGCTTGCTGCTTTTGTATTATTGTGTGTTACCGGTACGATGTTTGCTGGTAACATTTTTATCATCTTGGTAATTGCGCAGAGTGAACTACATTAATTGCGTTTTACTATTTTATCGTAATATATAAATTGCTTTATAAAGTTTTATACGTCTTAGCAGTAACACCACATTCACTACTGGTTTTGTATAACTGTTTGATTCATGTGAAACTCACACGTCATACTTTTGATTCATGAGAGTATATTTGTGTAAATCTGCGTATCTGTTTATTTACATGTCGTCCATCATCTGATGGTTAAGCAAACGATTTTGCTTATAAAGGTAATCGTAAATAACATTTAAAACCACGATTACATGTTGTATTTCCATTGACAATAAATTTTACACAGCAAAAACTAGATTTGCCATGCAGCGTACAATCGTGGAATTAATGCAAACATTCTTTGTCATTATCCCTATTGTCAGTGCTAAATCTTATATTAAAACGACACTGAAGTGCTGGCTTGTGGAGGCATTCCGTCTAATTGTCGTTAGTAAGAATTACCTAGCTGTACAAATGGAGATGGAAAAACGACTATAGAAAAAGTTCCAGATACAAAATGAAATGTCACATTAATTGCGCCACGTGTATCGCTTATAGACGGGATTTCTACAAGATTTTGGGCGTTCACAAGACAGCATCAATAAAAGACATCAAGAAGGCCTACAGGAAACTTGCTCTTCAGCTCCACCCAGACAGGAATCAAGATGACCCTGAAGCTCAAGACAAGTTCTCAGACCTAGGGGCAGCTTATGAGGTAAGAGCGCACCAGGATTCTTGTTCATACCAATAAGACTACTGTATGTACCTACTGGGTTTTTGTTGATGAACGTCTTGAGTTTTTATTGAAAAACAAAGTTATGTGACATAAGATGTGCTTATTTGCTGATACCTGTATAGAAGACCTCTGCAGCACACAGAAGTTAATGACAGAAGACAAAAACGAAAATGCAAGTTCCTTTGTCTTCAGTCAAGATTCTCCTCTTAATTTCGAGCGATCTAATATTGTCATTTTTAACTGCAAGAATTGTTAAGCATTATCTTTAGTACTTATTGGTAAAATACCTATGATGACAAGAAACAAAGTATGTATCCAAAACACAGCCACGTAACTGGAGAGACACCGAGGCTCAAATGTATGTAGCCACACAGAGTTACTGGACAAGAGCATTAGCCTACTGAGCTAAAGCCCTCAGGGGTTACTACTATAGCATGCATATATCAACTACATTCATGGTACATTTTATTCTAAAACATGTTCCAGCAAACTACCTCAGTTGTTACTGTAGGAAATTAAGCAGTGTTGTTTTTAATTGTGGGGATGTCCCAGTCAAGGTCCCCCCCCCCCCGATTTGAGTCATTTAATATTGGGTATCTGCCGATACAGAGTCCCAATCCCATACTTGTATTCTCCTAAATAATACATTTGCACGGTGCACAGTTCAAGTACATTACAGTTTTCAGATCAGTCTGGTGTATTTGCTTGACAACTGAATAGCTCTGCAGTGCATCAAGAAAAAGATTGCCTGCATCTAAGCTGTTCCTTAAAGGTTTATTTTTACAGAATATTTTTATGTTGCTATTATGACAATTCCAGTTAGTGCAGCAAATATTAAAACTAGAAATCTCAAAATGAGTAATGTAATCACAAGATGAAGTGAAGGTTCTTTCTAAGGAAAATCAGCATCTCTGCTGTGATAGCAGAAAGCCGGTTTCTGAATTGTAGTGTCGAGAAGGTAGGACATAGCATGGTTCCAAAAGAATGAAACCCTGTATGCTCTACCACAGCTAAGGGCTGCTCATCCAAAGCTATGAATTCAGTTACACTCTCTCATCATTTTGATCTTGTCACTGTCCCAAGGAAGTTTCTCTCCTTTTAAACTTATCCTCTAGTGTTCGTTGCTTTGGTGCAGCCTTTGCCTGAGTTACCTGAGTCAACTCACTGTATTCTGCTGAGTATTTTTTTAGGTATGGTATCAAATTGGTAGTATTGAATGTAGCTTTGTTACTACCACCTCGTGAAATGTTCACACTGCATACATTACAAATGGCTGTTGGACAGTTTTATTGTGTAACTTAAAATATTTCCCCACTGACATTTTAGCTGCATTGTGCTGCAAATTGTACTGTCCATTTATGACGCCTGTGTGACAGCTGATGTAAAACAAAGAATTGGGCTTAGGTTCATGCTTTATAGAACTGATACCGATCTAGTAAATAATGCCTTGATCGGCCCCCGATACCGATCTTTGAGATCGAATCGTGACATCCCTGCTTAATTGTTCAGGCTTTGTTTTCCTTTCTAATTGTTTGTTTGGCCAGTGCAAGCTGAGCCTAAATGAAATAATTGGATATGTGTTAAGAGTGTGTTCAGGTTCAAATGTGTTCAGATACTGTTGGGAAAACAAAGAGCAAACTCTGGGTTTCATCGTGAGACTGAAAACAGACAAAAATATTTTCAAAGGTTTTTACGAACACAACGATGACAAACAAACATTGGAATATTGATAATGTAAAATCTTGGTTTGTGTTGTGTTGTCCAGTGTGATGTTTAAATAGCAAGACATGGACCGTATGGTGCTAGTATTTGGAATGAGCTCCAAGAAGCGCTTTAGCAATTATGAATTAAATAAATAAATAAAAAATTGCTAACTTGGTTAGCTGAAAAACCTACTATTTTTTTCAACACAATACAACATGTGAGGAACAAGTAATATATGGAGGGTGGGGGGGGAATAAATTGAACAAGTAAAGTTTTATATGGCAGCTTTCACAGCAGTGTTGCCTCAAGAGTGAGAAGTCAGCAAATTTATTTAATCACTGAAAGTATTGCTTTATTGTATGATATCCAGGTGCTTTCAGATGAAGATAAAAGAAAACAATATGACTTGTATGGAGAGGAAGGACTAAAAGAAGGCCGTTCCAGTTCCCATGACGACATCTTCTCCAGGTGAGCCTTAATATAGACGTGAGAGGAAGCAACAGGGGCAGTCCTTGACATTAAATATGTATTAGTAAAATTTAGAGGGTTAGTAGATTTAATGTTTTTTCTGTGTTTGGTTTTTGAAGTACAGTAATTGCTAACCATCCTCTGAAATGTGACTGCATATTTGTATTCAGTATAAGTCCATATATATAAAACATATACTTGCCTATACTGTCTTTGTTGCATCGCTTTGTTCCTTTTCCTTTAGTTTCTTTGGCAACTTTGCACCTTTTTTTGGGGGAAGCCATCAACAGCAAGATCGAAATGTCCCTCGAGGTAATGATATTGTGCTTGACCTGGAGGTCACGCTTGAGGAGGTTTACTCTGGAAACTTTGTAGAGGTACATTCTTTAGAGTATGTTTGTAATCTTTAATTATGTCAAGTTCGCCTTTGCACTTGGATAAAATATTTCACTTTTTCTTGTTAGGTAGTACGAAACAAACCTGTAGCGAAAGAGGCCCCCGGGAAAAGAAAATGCAACTGCAGGCAGGAAATGAGAACAACACAGCTGGGGCCAGGGCGATTCCAGATGACCCAGGAACTAGTCTGCGATGAGTGTCCCAATGTCAAGTGAGTGTTGACATTGGGGATTTACTCAACATACTGTGTGTATGCAATACAGTTTGCCAACTTCCTCCATAGGTTGGTAAATGAGGAGAGGACACTGGAGGTGGAGATTGAGCAGGGAGTGAGAGATGACATGGAATATCCCTTCCATGGAGAGGGTGAGTTGTTTTTGTCTTTGTACACACAGATGGTGAAAATCTGTGCTATGCTGTACTGCATGTATATGATCTTTTCATTTGTGTTTCGCACTCTCACTGACACACTTGGCACTCTGACTCCTCAGAGTTTGAGTGCTGAAATTTGTTAGATGTAAAATCCAAAATGACCTGATTATAAATTGCCATCCAGATGGAGTAAACACAAGCTCTTGACTAATTGTCATGTAATGGAACAGGTTTATTTTTTATACTCAGTTGCAGTTTTTGAGTGTCTCGCTTCATCCTAAATACAGGCGAGCCACATATTGATGGAGAGCCAGGAGATTTACGTTTCCGCATTAAAGTCATGAAGTAAGTCTGTTTCCTGACATCGTTTGAACAAGTAATTTCTGAATTGAAGCTTTTCTGCTACAGGCAGGATACAGAACAGGTATAATGTGTGTGCAGTTATTTATGCATGAGAGCCTTAGAGATCAGTTTGTTAGTAAGTGGAACCTCATTTAGCTACCACTTAGGATCAGGATGGTTAGCTCAGTGGTTTGACTGTAATGCCACTAATTAAGTGATTTATTTATTATTGTGGAAATAAGTTTAATATACATTTATTCTAAACAGTTGCAGCATATGCTATCAACTAACATTAGTTTGCTTAATCTGTTTGGGGGGAAAAAAGTTAATATTGATTTAATGGAATGAGAAGCAGCTTACACAAAACTTATAAACTTTTCTGCTCAGGGGATTGTAATGTAATGTCTGGCATTGTGAATGTGTATGTTACAAGGCATCCGATATTTGAGCGCAGAGGAGACGACCTCTACACCAATGTCACAATATCTTTGGTGGAAGCCCTTGTAGGCTTTGAAATGGACATCACCCACCTGGATGGGCACAAGGTAGCTCAGCAACTTGACTATACACTCGCTCACTGTCTTGGTAATGTGTTGTGTCTTTGCTTTTTCAAGTGGATGTATGAAAATGGGTCTATTGTACATATGTGGTCAGCACAAAAGCCACGACTTTACATCTTGCACATAATTAGGTTTTTTTTTTGTATTGTATTTAGTTTGAACTGTGGTGGTTATTCTTTAAAATTGGTGTGGGCGATTCTGTTGGCAGATATGCTATTTCGGTCAGCCAGAAGTAGGTATTAGGTTGGAGAAGCCACTGTCCACATATGGGTAACTCATTTGGGGTGTGTGAGTGTTTGAAGCCCCTGCAACAATCTGCCTGGGAAAGATGGCTCAGTCAGACTCCAACCATTATTCCACACCTCTCCCATATAATGTTATAATGGTTTTGCTTTATTTGGATTGATTGGGTGTCCATTTATAAAATAGACAATTTCAGTGGCTGTTGTGTTCAGTGTTAAAATTGCATTCTGATCATTACCTACTCAAATTTTTCTTTGCTTGTTTATTTTGCAATTACTTATACACATATCGGAAATATCTGTAGAATATATGTTTTGTTAGTGCTGCTAATGCAGCAGAAATGTGATTCTGTTGTGTTAGGGTTGGCACCATTTTGTTAGGGTACCTAAAGTTTTTCTTGTAAGGGCTAGACCTTCATGGGGTTTACAAGTATGGTCAAAGCTATTTTTTCTGGGCAATAAGTTTATATTTGGTCAGAAAACTGGCTCTATGAGAACAGGCATATTTTTTCTAAATCTTTCCCCAGGGCACCCCAGCCATGGCAAGTATTTGAGTTGTGCAGCAGTTCACTTGTATTCCTCCATCGTGGCCAGTACCAGAGCTGGTGTCAGTGCTGGAACTTCCTAACTGTGAACTGGCCTGTGTTTCCACCACCTTTCAGGGCCAAATTCAATGACATAGCAATTATACGACTGACCTGCCTCAGTGGTCACACAATTCAGTTCAATTTAGTTCATTTTTATATAGTGCCTTTTGCAACAATTTGCCTCGGAGTGCTTTACAAGATACCTTGTTAGAGCTGCTGACACCTAGTGTACCCCCTCGGATGAGGCCTTCGCCCAAGGAACAACACGAGCCTGCTGAGAGTTACAGGTGGCAGGAGCAAACAGGAACCATAGAGTGCTATTTACATTCCTAGTCTCCATTTCTGGTTCCTGTTTCCTGTTTGGTTCCTAGTCTCCATTTTTTTTGGTTCCCCGCTGTTGGCTAACTTTTTACCTTTAAATCATTCACTTGCTGTTATTTCTGTAATACCTACAAATTCTTCTGTAAAGTGCTTTGAGGCACCTCATTGTGAAAGGCGCTATATAGAAATAAATGGAAAAGAATTTGATGTTAGAGAATGATTGAAGTTAGAGACTAACATGGCAGACTGTGTCTTTTGTAGAGCATTACTTATATTTTCATATCCAAAAAACTATTTTGAATGCTGTATCTTTGTGCAATTCAAAGAGATTGTCAGACATTGACATGCATGCCTTTTTAGCAAATGTATTTACCAGTTAGAATGCCTTTAAACAAATGTGACTTTGTATTCTTTACTGTTTAACAGTGAAAATGATAATATGAGAGTGTCAGTGTTCATATTTTAAATGCTGTCCACAATGCTTGCAGTTTTAGCTAATGGAGAATCAATTGTGCAGTTTTCCCCACCACGCACTTATAGCAAATACCTGGATTTAGAGCCAGTTGGGATTCTTTTTTTTGCAGCACAGGCACCAGTTACTTGTCAGTGGAATTGCATGGAACAGTTTCTGTTCTGGGCACAAAAACTGGACCCATGTCCGTGGGAAAGGGGCTTTAGTTAACTTCATGAGGTATTTATTGAGTTGTGGTAGAATTCAAAAAGTGGGTATATTAGTTGGTAACTGCAAATATGGGGTGACTTGAGCAGAACTTTGACACACTTTAACAGATGTGGGGGGAAAAAAAAAAATCATAGTTTTGCACTAACAAGATCACAGTCAATGAGCAGTAACCTGCCTGAAGTGGATAATCAAAATATGGTGACGAGGGGCAAATTGAAAGAAAGGCAATATAGCAGAAGAGCAAAAGGCCTGGGATCTGCTATGCCCTCTAAAAGCACGTCTCTAATATATAGACGGAGATCTGGTGACGTTTCCTGTTTGGCAGTCATCTGGCATGGACGCCCCTGCTTCTAGGAGAAGCCATCTCCTCCATGATGCCCTTGTAGTACATTTTGTGGTTAAGGCACCCTGATTGCACAAAGGCAGTAAGAACAAAAAATTGCAATATTCATAAAACCATAAAGCAGGAAGGAGCAAACAGTGGAACAGGGTCTTATGAAATGGGTTAAACCATAATTCTTTGGCAGCTTAATGCTTTTGTACGATTTTTGCTGAACTGTTTTGTTTCTAACACGGTAAGTAGACAGAATGCATGTGCTTTCATTACCTTTGTTTAAAGAAAGTTCCATTTGTCATTAATTTTGTAAATTTTTGTGTGGTCTGACAAATTTTTACTTTTTCCTCCTCTGTACTTGTGTATAAAATGGTTGCCCAACATTGCTTTAAAATGATGACTGTTTATAAAATAATTGAAAATTAGACCCTTTAAGGGGGTTGGTTGTTCATTGCTAATGACAAACTGCTCATTGGTGTCAGGTTCACATTGCAAGAGACAAGATCACTAAACCAGGAGCCAAGTTATGGAAGAAGGGGGAGGGGCTGCCAAACTTTGACAACATCAACATCCGCGGGTCACTCATTGTTACTTTTGATGTGGAATTCCCAAAGGATCAGCTCAATGAGCAGCAGAGAGAAGGTGAGGAAGAACATGAGCAATGGCACATAGCTGTGAAGGGCAAGGGGTCACGTGAACACGTGATGAGAGGTGGAGACTAAAGCAAAGGAGTGCAGTTTGATATAAAAAATGTGTATATACTGCATCTCTTAAATATTACTGCAAACCTGTTTATTGGTATATTGAAATGGTGATCTGATGTTCTGTGTTCTCATTTCAGGATTGAGGCAGCTGTTGAAACAGGATTCAGTACAGAAGGTTTACAATGGTCTTCAAGGATACTGACGCACAGAATGAACATGGGGACTGTTCTGTCGAACTTGTGCGCACACAAAGACAAACGATTTAGGATTTAATTCATTTACAAATGGTGCTCAGGATGTTTTGATTTTTCGTTTGCCCGATCATTTTTTGGCAGTGTAAAGTTGTTTTAAAAGGCCCCCTACCCCTTTTTCCATATAACATGCATTAAGAATTAACAATGGTGGCAGACATCTGTTTGCAATTTGAGATGCTTTGGTTGCAATATTTATTACTTTGACAAAGAGGTTGCTTTTTTGCACATTATGTGTGCTTGAAACTGAATTTTTGATGTGGCTGGAGGCCTAAGAGTTGCTGTATGTGTTTCCACTAAGCTCTGTCTAGTAACAGGAGGATAGCCAGTGACAGCTGACAGGCTGAACATTACAGAAGTTTGAAAATGTTTCAGCGCTGCCTTCTTCTAGAGTTCTGCTGGACTGGAAATGCTAGAAGTCCTTTTTCTTTTTTGTTTCTTTTAAAAATTTTACAGAAATTTTTTTGAAAAGAACAATATTTTATCCCTTTGTAAAAGTACTCCATTTGGCACTTTTTTTCTTGTTTCATTCTTCAGTCATATGTTTTAGTAAAGGGTGAATTCATTGTTTACAAAATATTTTGTAGACATTTTCTCCTTTTTCTGGTTGTTTGATATTTTTCTGCATTTCTTTGACTTCCCACTGCTGGATTTACAGTCTTTTGAACAACTGTTTGAATCTTTTCGGGAAGATGCTGCCAGTCCCCTTTCTTGTAATGAGCGTTTAAACTGTACCTGTTCATTTAAAAACATGGACAAATTTTCTCTGGAGTGCACATGGTTGAACACTTCATGAATAACAGCTAATTTTGTAATGTGCCCAAAAGGGGAACAAGTTCTTTCGGTTGACAATTAAACGTTTATAATATTTCAATAGATTGTGTTAAGAGAATTTGTTATTGTTATACACTATACTGCCAAAAGTATTGGGACCCCTGCCTTTACACGCACATGAACTTTAATGGCATCCCAGTCTTTGTAGGGTAGTAGTAGTCTGTTATATATACAATGGCCTCAAAAGCCATTTGGACACTTAAACCTTGTTTAAAAATGTCAAACCAGTTTGGATTTATATTAAAGAAAGATAAACATAAGAACACTTTCAAGCAAAATATTAAACAAAAAGATATTGGTTAGATTTTTAAAACAATAGATATACAGTTAAAAATTAATAAACAATAGTTTCATTCAGGTTCTCAGGCTTAGTGGAGCATGTTCATAGATAATGTGATAATGAACTAGACCCGTTTGTAAAACACCTGTGTGTTTGTAAGGATAATTGACTCATACCCCTGTTATAGATTCTTTTGGAGCAGTTCTAGCATTGCGATTACGATTCGGAGCAGCACAGTCAAGTTTTTTCAAAGTCACAAGGAGGGTGCAGAACGCAAGCCTGCCACGGGGCGCCCCTCTCCTCTTTTGGGCAGCACATGCACGCTCTCGTGCCCCTCGACAACAGATGGAATAACTTACAGCCATTAATAATAATAATAATAATTAATAATTACAGCCAGTTCAGGATCCATTCTGCCACCTTTCCGTCCAAATTTCCTGATGTTGGCCAAAAGAACTTCATCTCCACCTTTATACAGGACATTTTTGTATTTCTCTTGGATGTGCTTGGCATATGCTGCTTGTTAATAATCAGCTTTTATTGTGACTGCATACATGTCACAAACAAATTTCTCTGCATTTAACCCATCCCCCTGGGGGAACAGTGGGCAGGCAGCTACATGCAGTGCCTGGAGAGCTGGTACTGAGTGTCTTGCTCAAGGACACATCTGGGAGCTGGGATTCAAACCAGGAAACGTCCACATTCCAGCCTGATGTTCTATCCATTGAGCCACCAGGCTGCTTGTTGCTTTTGTTGTAGTTTTAATGGCTTCCATGGTTTTGATTTTCAATTCTATGAACTCACTGTAACTGGCTTCATGATTAATTGATATTTTCCATGCCCTGCAACATCATGGAAACTGAAAATGTCTGCAAACACTTTAAACATGAAGCATATAATTGCACAAACATGTTTGCACTTGGTCATGTGACAGATGCTTTTATCCAAAGAGACTTACAAGTGAGATGAAATCATGAGGAGAAATGCAAGCGTGAGAGGCAAGCAAAAAAGCTTGATGATAACACATCATGAGGAGGAATCAGTTCCGTGAGACGTAAGGACCAGATCTTTAATTTTTTTTTAACAGTGGTATAGAGAAGAATTGCCCAACTTGGAGGTTTTCACATTTTCTTTTCAACATTGAAACATGTTAAATTAGTCTTTTTTACACCAATTTACAAAAAAAAAAAAAAACAGTTTCATGTCAGAGTGAAAACAGATGTCTACAAAGTAATGTCAATTTCTTTAACATACAAAACCTAAAATAAGTGTTTGCATAAAAATTAATTCCCTTTACAGTAACTGACCTAAATCATCCCTGCTGTGTCACACCTCCATCATTAGGATCTTCCAAACATGGCTGATTATGAGAAAGCATTATTAATATACACCACCACGCAGGCTACCCTTTTGTGAAGTTTTGAGCCTACATGCCACTACTGAGCCTTTCTGAGCTAACCTATCTCGTGTGTTTTTCGCTCCACTCTGTGCTGCTCTGTTCCTGATTATGCCTGGTGCCTTTCCCTATTTTGTCTTCCTTCCCAGTTCACGTCCCGGATTGACTTTCATGGACCACCGACCTGATCTCCAGATTTCATCTCTGCCTTGCCGTTATTGCACTGTACCTGATTCCACAAATAAAAATCCAATCTGCACTCAGAGATCCAGTCTCCAGATTCTCTGCTATTACATGCTGCAGTCAACTGGTTTAAGAAGTCACAATCAGGATCTGAGTGCAGTGAATGTGTTTCAGAGATTGTAGTACAAATACACCTGTATCTGAGAAATCCGTGTACTGGGGAATCAGTATCAGGGGGGAGAGCTACACCATGAAAACAAAAGAACACTCCAGGCACTCTACAAAAAGGTTTTTGAAAGTCAGGGAACGCATACAAGTGTGCAGTTAAATCCATCATTTGGAACATTTACTTTAAGAAATATATAGTAACAATTTTCTATACCCACTGTATGTGCACAGGAAGTTGTAGACAACTTACAAGACAGTTCTACCACAGGAGTTTACAAAAACAGCACTAACATCTACATCAAAACTTCCTGTAAGACTTCTTATTGGATTATAAAATAAGTATGAAAAAGTGACTTGTTAAAAATAACTTGAGCCTGCAGAGGACCTTGATGGGACCAATGTAATGGGGGAGTAGCTTACCACACCAGTCTTTCCAGCAAAGGTGTTGAGTGGATAACCACATGTGCTGACCAGGATGGAAGACAAGGGTGAAATTGCTGTAGCAGTAATAATTTTAAGACCAAATGTTTTTATATGCGAGAACGTTTCAGTGTTGTATACTATTAAAGTGTTCTTTATAATGATTTATAAATTATTGTTTTTTTAACATTTTTTTTATTTTGATGGCATGTGTTGCTGTCAGCCTTGCAGTGGGTTGGTGCCCCGCCCAGGGTGTCCTGTGCCCTGCGCCCTGTGCTTCCTGGGATGGGCTCCAGGCTTCCCGCGACCCTGAATTGGATAAGGCAATAAGTGGATGGATCGATGGATTTTACTATCAAATTTTGATTAATGTATGTAGGTATGAAACTGTGTAATTAAACTAACTGTTACTGCCCACGCATGTTAATATAAACACGTGTTGTATGTCAAAGACAATGTTGCTTCTAAAGTGCCATGTGAATTTTTAGACTGCTTTTGATTTTTGCACAAGCGTTTGCATCATGTGGCTACAGCCATGCTGCATGTACAGCCTCATGGGTGTGTCTGTGTGACATAACAAACATGTGCTGTGATTAAGCTCAGGTGACGATAAACACGTGTCGTGTAAAGTTCCTGGTCTGTAATCTGCTCACACAGTGGGAAATACATTTAAATAAAATTTTTGTTAAAATATATTTTTTATATGTTGTCTGAGTGGCCACGGTAGTTGTCTTACATTTTCAGGGTCTTGAGCTAGCCTTGGTTTTGTGCATGTTAAGCTTGCCTGTTATCCCCACACCAGTGTGTGTGTGTGTGTGTGTGTGTGTGTGTGTTTGCGTTTGTCAAACATTTTGTTCTGGAGTTGTATGGATGGTAGCTCACTAGGTAACATTACTGCCTCACACTTTCAGGACTGTAGGATCCATTCTGACAGCTGACATAACGTATGCGGTATGCATACTCTACCTGCATGGGTTTTCTCACTATGACAAGGGACATATTTTTTTCACGCAAGATTTTATGATGTTAGTCTGCAACTCCAAACCACTTGGGGACGCTGTTTACAAACCCTTATGCAGTTTTAAGGACTTCTAATAACTCTTCATAGTTACTTCGACTTAAGGTCAAGATTCGAGTTTACATTTTGAATCCGGTATTTGCTCTGAATGCAGGAGTAGTGGGACTATATACATATATATGTTTTAAATTATATATATATATGTGTGTAAGAACCGTTAACCTTTTAGTTACGTATTCATTAAAAACATGTAGAGTGTTTCTCGGGTAAGACATATTTTGAATGTCACTCTATAAAATAACCAAACGTTAAAATGTGAAAGAGACACTTTAATGAAAGGATGTGCTTCTTGAAGATACTTTACGACATCGCTTATCAGTTTAACAGGTCTTTTTTTTGGCATGTTTCCTTTCCTTGCCACGATTATTATGATAAATAACTCTTTGCTAGAAATTGCGGCTGTATATTTTTGCAGTAGTGTCTGATAACGGAACCATAATTTTATAACGGTCAGTTCATGTCAATTCTTGAAGAGCAAATACGAATGTGACGTTTGTTTCTAACGAGTTAGTACTTAATTGCACCCTGAGAAAACGAGATTATCCGCAAAGAATAAAATGAATGCATTTGAATGTATGAATACATAAAATTTCCCACATAGACATTTTCGTGTCGTTTTTAAATCAAAAGGCAGCTGACAGTTCAACGACAAAAACGTACCGTTTGGAAAATGTCTGTGTTGGGTATTTTTAAAATACATTAACAGTTCTCATGGGATTTTATCATTGGCCTGCAATAGACATTAATTTGGTTTTAACTATTTTTCGTTGAACGGTTGTTTTTTTGTGGATGGGTTTCCTAATTTCTTATTAACCTTTTATAATATGCAGTATTATCTGCAGTGTTGCGTACATATATCGAAAATGCAATTTTGAATATCGAAGTGTTTAGAATATAATCTTCAAAATTATACAGTTTATACTGAAGTATACATTATGAATACAAATGAATGAACATGGAAATAAAGTGCATTGATTATTGATTTTTAAATGTTCCCTGTCAAGGGGATAAACCCCATAGTGGGGTTAAACCATGGAGTCAGAGATGCTTATTAACTGGAATGATGAGCGGATGGATCTGGAGGCAGAGATATCGCGGCTGCAGAATGAGCTTGCAGAGAGTCAGGCCGAAAAGGAGGAGCTCCAGTTTAGGGCCCAGGCACTGACGGACAGGGTGAGGCCACACCCCTTTTCTGATTTGCTTTATGTAGATCTGCAGGCTGTAATGGAGCCTTTCTTGTACTCACCCCCACAGTTATCACAGTCCGTGCACTTGCCCCAGGTGCTGTCAGTGCGCCAAGAGAGCGAGCAGCGTGAGTGGAGGAGGAAGCTGAGGGAGGGCTGGGAGCGCGAGTCCCACCAAGCACTCCTCATCCACAAGCTGCAGAACAAGGTCAGAGCTCATGCGATCCAGATATGGCGTGTGCACCGCCAAGCTGGGTTCAACTGTGTCTGAATAAACCGGTATATCAGAAATCCTCTCATAAATGTGGTTGCTCTCACACGGTTCTAGGTGTTGGAATACCGTGGACGTTGCCAGAGGCTAGAACAGCAGTTAATGATGGAAGAGCGAGAACTTCAGAAAAGAGAGGTACAAAGAAAGGGGAAGAAGTAAATCTTACCATAAAAAACTATAAATCTTATGGTCCGAGTTATTTTGAATGTTGTTCACATGTTGTGTTTTGGCATCGTTTGTGAAGAAGATGATCCGAGATGAGCATACAGATTCTTTGGAGACTGTTCTCTACAGGTTGGAAGAAGAGAAGCAGAGGTAAGACAGGGCTGAGATATTCCAAATTCTAAATGGAGGGTGAATGAAAAATCAGTGGGAAAATAGTGACTATGTCTTAATTTAGGTCATTCGATTTATATATATAAGTGTTTATTTTAAATTAATGTAGACTGTTTTGTCTTTTTTATGTTAGAAGTGCTGAACTGGCAGAACTGAATGCTCTCTTGAAAAGTCAGCTCAACCAATCAGCAGAAGCTAATGAAGCACTGAGGGAAGACCTCTCCAAGCTGACTGCTGATTGGTCCAGAGCAGTGGAGGAGGCAAGTCTTAAGGAGATGGAATGGCTGAAAGAGAAGGAGGTATATATGGGATACATACAGTCTTAACCATATAGTAGTCTCTGCTGGAGTGTTCTTACACTGAAGATCACTTTGTTCAGTTTACATATGATTATTCTACGTTTTTGATCTCCAGCTCCTGACAGGCCACATTTCACGGGAACACACCCGCCTACTGTCTGTGTGGGGCACTGTAGTGAGGCTCAAACGCCAGTGCCACTCTACGAAGAGTGCCACTGACAGGTAAGGCCTTTTCATATTTTCAGATTTGACAATTCTGTTATGGAATCTGTCCTTGTGCTCCTTAGTAATGTTTTATGTACTGGTAAGTTATTTTTATAAACTTTATCATTGATAACTGTTTTTGGTAAAGGTGATTTGTCTACACATGTCTTCTTATACCACAAGCTACAAAGGGTGCATCCTTGACTCCAACTGATGTGTGTCTGTTTTCATGCAGGGACCTCTGGGAGCTCAGAGCAGAGTTCTCTCGTGTTGCCTCCTCTCTGTTGTCCCACTGCTGCTCCTTTGGCCCCCAGCCTTCCTCGAGCCCAGGTCTGTCCCACTCTAACCTGCCAGTCTCACCATCAACCACAGCAGGGCCCCTGACCCTACAGGATCTGAGTCTCAGCCTGAAAGAAAAGGAGCAGGAAATGAGAGTGCTCGCAGTCCGCCATGATGCTGAGACCCAGGAGCTGCGGAGCAGGTCAGAGCAAGGTCCACATTGAGGTTGGAGCCACCTGTGTCACAGTCAAAATGTAATACAAATGTTCTACAAGTAATAAATACCTCTTTGCACTTAGTACACAATATTACCATTGGATAGTGTCCACTTAAATTATAGATCTTCCAGGATGGGTTCATTTATTATCTGGCAAGTTTTGTCAGAACAATGTTTTAATTTGTATCTTTTTTATTTTAGTTATTGTTTCCCAAAAAAAAGAAAAACAATCATCCATCTACTGTCAGAACAGGTTGAAGAACAAATAATGTCAGCTGTCATTGACAGTTGTGAAAGTAAGAGTGAGATGGGTGCTCTCTGCACATCCTGATTTTGCCAAGTGATGAGCATTTGTAGATTACCATAGGGTGTGCATTAAAGGTTCTTTGTGTAGTCTTAGGAGGTGGTAGGACAGCTAGCCTGCTGCTAGTTGGGTGTCTAACAGCCTTAGTTACAGCTGCCATATCATTTTAAGTAGTTAAGTGTTTACCTTTGACTTACCGAGGAGAGAAACATTTTCACATCCATAACCTCTTGTAGATGTGTACTGCACATAATAATGAGACACTGTAATATTACTGGTTGATATGACATTAGTTCTCAACTTTCATGAATCACAAGGTGTGTCTTCACAAGCAGATATTGCTGAGCTGGGCTGAGCCGTGTTGCACTCTCCAGTGTATTTGCTGTGCTGTAGTCTGGATCTGCTTTGGATCAAGACCAAACCGGCCCAGACTCCGCCCTCCACCGAGCTTGACTATGTCAGAGCAGTGTGACTGGCTAGCATATTTCTACTTCTGCACTGGAAATACCATGTCTAATTTTTGAGTGAATACAGTGTCATTTTTAGTTTTATTTTAAATTTGAATCAAGATGGAAAGTATGCAAATTTATGCAAATTAGTTGTTGTAACAGCGCTATTAGGAGTGTGTAGGAATATTTAGCATCATGAGGAGTGCGTGGAAAGAGAGTGGTTGGTGATTGTGCTAGTCAGTTATGTTAGCTGTATGTATGTGTATGTCATTATATTAATGATGAACAGAAAGGCAAGTAGCACTGAACATGTTAGCAAGCTATTGTGTACAGTTTTGTTGCTCTGTTTTAGTTATGGTAGCGTGATCAGTGATAGTGGTGTTCCATTTATTTTGATGCCGGTATTGTGTTGTATTTTTGCTTTATCAGAACCCAAATAAATTAATATTTGTGTCTGAATTATTATTTAACAAACTGTCGTTTGCAGTTGTGACGCTGCCTGCTTTGTTCAGCTCAGCACAGTACAGCTCAGCACAGCACAGCACAGTACAGTACAGCACGTCTCAGTACAGCACAGCACAGTACAGTACAGCTCAGCATAGCACATCACAGCCCAGCGCAGCACAGCCCAGTGCAGCACAGAACAGCTCAGCATAGAACAGCTCAGCACAGTACCCACTTTTGGAGATACCCATATAACAAAAACTGATTTATGTTAGAATATGTTTCAGTCTTTCTTCTACATAGCAGTACTGTACAGTTACAAATTGTTAATCCATTTGAACTGAGAAATCAGTGACAGCTTAGTTTAAATAAACACATAAAATATAATGTAGTATATAATGTGAAAAGTAAGGGTATAGTGTTTTGGCACACACTGTACACATCAGGTAGGAGATGCATTTGCTGTGAGAGGCGTGTTTCCCCTGTGCTGGTCTGGACCCCGTGTGCTTGCGTGTCTGGTTTGAACGCCTCCCTGGGATCTCGTCCCTCAGGATCACGGAGCTATCCGCTTCTCTTCGGGTTCATGAGGCAGAGCAGAGATGCTGGGAGCAAGAGCGGGACAGGCAGCGGGAGAGGGAGCAGGACAGAGAAGGAGAGGAGGAGAAGTACGCTGAGATGAAGAGGCATCTGGAGTCAACTCAACAAGCTCTGCTCAGACTGGTGAGAGACAGGAACAGCAGTGCTGTGCTTCTCAGGATCACACACTGTTTTTGAGCTGTGCTTCTCAGGATCACACACTGTTTTTGCACTGTGCTTCTTGGGATCACACACTGTTTTTGCGCTGTGCTTCTCAGGATCACACACTGTTTTTGCCCGTTCACAGAGGCTATAGCATGAAGTTCTAGTGAATTTTATTTCTGATTGTTTCATTGGTTGTTTTAATAATTCTGCTTATTGGATGTTTTAATGTTGTATGTGTAGTTACATACTTGGATCATCCTGTGTGGACAGAAACAGACCTTTTGCTGTTTCTATAGGATGACCTCACTACTCTTGCTGTTTGTTTTTGTTCTAGTCTAAAGCACTGAGTGCCTGCTATAAGGATGGACAGAAAGGTTTTCCCTTGTCTCTGACTGACCTGGCTAAGGAGGGACTACCTTCCATGCTCAGCATTATTGCTAGAACTGAGACTGCTCTCCAGTGGAGACAGCAGGAACTGCAGGTAAGTACGCTGGGGAGCTGAGAGGATGAAAGCAGTTAACAAAGTAATTTCATCTTGTTCTTTGCTTTAAAAATAAAAAAACAAACATCCACCATAAGAATCAATGAGCTGTACATAAACACATGTGCAGTCTCTAACACTTACAGCCAAAACGACAGCGTTAATTTAACACTTAGACTATTTATCTGGTTGTAGTTAGAATTGTGTAAACACTGTGAGCATTATATTACCACTGAAATTTTTGCTGTGTACGTTATTGTAAGTATAAGATAGAAGATATATATATAAGATAAGATAGAAGTACTGCACGTTTCACTAAAGCAAGTGAAACTGCAAATTTGTACTTTGTACATTTTTGTACAAGTTCACAGCATGTGCATCACAGCTGAGCTTTTAGCATGATACAGCAGTCTGGAAGGAACTGCCATGATCATCTAAGTAAGATTTTAGGGTTTCATTCATCCAGTCACTCATTTCTCTACTGATTGTCCTGTACAGCGTTGCAGGTGACTAAGCCTATCCATGGGAGCCTAGAATGCAAAGCAGGGGGATTTCAGGGTAGCCCGATATTAAGTGGGTGAACTTGGTTTACTTTTAAACACACATCTTCAGGAGGCTGACGTAAGCTTGCGAAGACTGGTGGAAGAGAGAGAGGCACTTGAGCGACGGATTGGATCCCTGGAACAGGAGAGGGACGAGCTTCAGGCACGTGTGCAGCAGTGCGACCTGGAGCTGAGACACACCCAAGAAATCCTGAACAGGTGACATTTCGCCCTGCATCCTTCTTGTACAGATGCAGTTTCACCATGTCACTGCTGTTATTGAACACATGGGAACACAGGCAGACACGCAGGCGTTGGCTTTCATATACACAGTGAGCGGGACATGGTGGCCTCCTTGAGGAGCCAGCTGGAGGAGGTGAGCCAGCACAGCGAGGAGCTGCGGAAGGAGAACGACCGCCTGAGAGTCCAGCGAGAGCGGGATGAGGAGTGGAGAAGTGAACTGGAGCAGGAGAGGAGAGAGAGGTGTGTCACAGAGCTACACTGTTTGTGCTTCAGTGCATGTTGTCTGTCATATGGAACATTCTGTCTGTAATTGTAATTTATTTTTTGTGTATCGTGTTTTACTGCCTTGCTGAGGGCACTTCCTGAAACAAATGTACTTTGTTTTAGAGACATTCTTTTTAACAAAACAGGTGGGTATGTGTATGTCTTCATGTACTGTGTATTGAAATGCTTTTGGGGGTGCCTGTGTGTCTCTCTACCAGGATGCAAGCAGACCTGAGGGAGAACACCCAGCTGAGCGAGAGAGAGATGCAGAGGCGACAGGAACTGCACTGCCTTCAGGGGGAGCTAGAGAGGGAGCAGCTGGCCCGGGTGCTGGCTGAGGAGGAGGCCAAGCACACCAAAAATGCTCTGCTTAAAGTAAAGTGCATCAGCGCTGTACTGACCCCCTCTGTCTCAGCCCTAACTTCAGGCCACAGACCCCAAAGAGACATTCATTCATAATGATACTTTGGTAAAACAGTTGAATAGGGTGTTGTATTTGGTAACGTGGGTAGCCAATGGGGATCAACCTGCTGGTTTTCCACAAAGTGTATTTGAGAAATAATATCAACTTCATAAATTGCTACTCTTTTACTTGCTGTCTGGTTGGTTCATTTTTATGTTTCATTTTTTAAACTTCTTTTTGTTGCTTCTTTTTTATTATCATAGTTTTACACTGTTATGTTTCTATTTTTGTGTTCATGCACAGTCCTCTGTGTGGCTTCTGCCCCTCCCCCTCTTCTTCTTGATAGGCCCGTGAGTCAGCCCTTGCCCTCTCCTCCAATGAAACACAGCTGAAGCGTGAGCTATCAGAGAGCAGAGATTGCCTGGAAAAGATGGCCGCTTTGAACGAAGCTCTAGCAGGCGACAAGCGTGATCTCAGTGCCCGCACACTGCAGGTCTGATGTTCAGATTGGGTGGTTATGCTGTGTGCCACTGTGCCCAGACCTCTGTACATCAGTGCTTGCATATGCAATTAACCCAACTTTATGATCATCACTCTGCTCATACCAGTGCTATTTTATTAAATGTCATTTTATAAAGGAGAACTGTGTCTTTACCCTTATTACACAGCTGGAAACGGAACTGGCAGACACCCTGTCACGTTTGCAAAATTTGGGGTCAGAAGTTGCAAACCTGCGTAGGGAGCTAAAGATGGCATCCCAAGAAACAGCCGACTTAAGGTGCATGTTTATTTCTTCTTTAGCAACGTCCTGCCTTTAAAAAGCATTGTGTATTTGTGTTGTGCATCATCACTGCCTTACCTGTGGTCAGTTATCACTCTTCTTATTCTTGTCACAGCTGTTTAAGAAGTATTAGAGGAGCATTCTTGTGTATCTGTGATTGAGTTTTGACATCTATGTAATTTTACAGTGGTGACTTGGCCGTAGGATTTTGATTCTGACTGCAGGATGGAATTAATGCCTGGGTTTTGGATTATGACTTAGACTGTGACAGATTTGTGCATTTCTTTGTCCAGGGCCCAGAGGAGTGCGGAGCTGGACTCACTGATGCACATGGAGGACAGGGAGAAGGAGCTGCAGGGCAGCGTGGAGAGGCTGAAAGAGGAGCGGGACAGGGAGGTCAGCATGCTTATCGAGGAGAGACAGAGGGATGCTCACAGACTGCAGGAGGTAAGAGAGTGGCAGTGTGTTGATGGACCAGCATTAGCAGTGAAATGGGTATAACAGAACAAAAACAGCAGTGAGAAGCACAACTCTAAGTTACTGTAGTGTCCTTCTTTGCTGATATTCAAAGAGAAAACACACCTACTTATCTCTCCGTCAGTTTCTCACTAATGGTGATGTGATGAGAAAGTGGGTCCATGCTGTTAGTCGATATAAAGGGACAGCTCTTTCATTTGTGAATACTTCTCAAACAGCCGGTGGGGTTGTAAAATGTTTAAAGCAGGGGATATCAAACTTTTTGAGTTTATGGACCGAACTTTGAAGCGTTCCCCGTGGAGCGGACAGTCCAGAGCGGAGTGGGTATCGTGCTCTATGCTGACTACAGTATGTGACATTTTAATGTAACAAGCATCACCAGCACAAAGTATTAACCAGGACAACATTAATACACAAATGAAATGTTAGCTCATCCACAGTGTCTAAGCAGTCTGCACGGTTTTATTGCCTTGTATGTTATAGCTTCTTGCCACACACGTCACACACAGGGTCTGGGACACCAGCATTGCCAACTCAGACAAATCCGTATTTTAAGTTCTTGTTGTGTTTTTGAGTGCATGTTTTCTTTTTTTATCGTCTCCTTGCTAATGTAATATGTTTCAACATTTTTGTTAATGCTGCCCAGCATAGAACCAATGGCATAACTTACCAGGACTGTACGTAGAATGCTCACTTTTGACGTACAGTTTGCTAAAGCTGATTAATCCTAATTAGTTTTTTTTTCCTCTTGTCTATTACATTTTTATTTAGGAAAAATGGTTTTGGACATTTTGGAAATTATTTTTAATAATACCATGTGTGTGTATAAAAGGAATGGATCCAAATAATGTAAAATGTTACCTGTGGACCAGTTTGTGTTTGAGAGGAAAAAAATAATGACAAAGAATGAGATTGTGGAAAATGAATTAAAGGTAATTAAAATGGCCATGGAATGACCACGATTATATAACTCCTCCCAGACCAGAAAATGTGCTTATTTCATTAGTTTGATTAAATTAAATATAATATTGCATTATCTCATGATTTTATAAGTTATTTCTAGTCTGTGAATAAGCACAATATCATTTTTCACACAAGGCTTGCCACCTGTTTCTTACAACAAAGAATTTATGCAATTAAGAACAAGCTAACTGCTGCATTTTAACAGCATGGACCCACTTTTTCCTCAAGGCACGATCAGTGGGAAACTGATAAAAAAAAAAATATGTAGGGGTGTTTTTTCATTTAATTTGAGCACAGTGGGAGGTTAAAATAACTGTGAGTTGCAGTTGTGGCTGTTGTATTTGTTTTTTTATACCCTATTATGGCAAATTCTGGTGTGATGAACCTCAAAGTGCGAAAAGGGTCCACTAATCTCTTCACATTGCCATAGATCACAGCATTGCAACTGTGCAAACCCTTGTTATGCTGTTATTACTGCTTGTACCAAATAGATTGGTACCATTTGTAACTTTAAGAATTGTACGGTTGTCTGAATGTTTAAGTCTTTGCTGTGTGTGTGTGTGTGTGTGTGTGTGTGTGTGTGTGTGCGCGCGTGTGTGTGTGTCTGTCCATGGCTTAGCTAAGCGAGCAGCACAGCACAGCGTGTAAGGAATTGCAGGGCGCGCAGGTGGAGCTGAGCCGGGTGCTGGAGCAGCAGAAGCGGCTGGAGCGTGAGCGGGATGACCTGCTGAGGGAAGGAGAACGGATGGAAGCCAGGTTGCAGGCCACTGAGCGAGAGAGGGCGGAGCTTCAGCAGGACAGGGAGGAGCTAAGGTGAACCCAACACCTGGGGTTACCATACAGAACATGTTATCAATAAAGCAGGTTGTATGACTGTGTACGCATGCACTTGTGTGTGTGTGTGTGTGTGTGTGTGTGTGTGTGTGTGTGTGTGTAAGAGAGAGAGCACATGCCTGTGTGTATGCTAATTCAATTTATTTTTATATAGCGCCTTTCACAACAATGTGCCTCAAAGTGCTTATGTGTGCATATGACACAGTATGTGTTTTCTACAGGCCTGTGCTGTGTTAATGCTACATCTTTACACCACATACAGCAAGGGTGGGTCTTGCAAACAAGACAACCCAAAGTAAAGGGGTTACATATTACATAAAATGCTGGATGCTCCACATGAAAACTGAGGTTAAAGTCACCAAATCACAATTACATACACAGCTGCAAAGGTGACTTGTATTGGGTTTATTGCCTGACAATTACCAGTATGTGTCAGCTATGAAAGTCATAAGGGAACTGTGAAAGTAACAGGAGTCAACCAACAGGTGCACAGAGAACATGTAGTGATATTAGGGGGTGCATCCATCAAGAAAACTAAAATTATTTAATCAGTGTTGATAATAATGAAAGTATATGTGCAGGTATATTGTAGGGAATAGTAGTCTGAAGACAAAGCTAATGGACAGGAAGAGATGGACATTTTAGAGAATAACTGGTAATTGTCACTTGGGAACAGATGTAGAAATAGAAGGATAGCTGGTAAATGTCACATGGGAATAGATGCACAAGGAAGGATAGCTGGTAAATGTCACATGGGAATAGATGGACACGGAAGGATAGCTGGTAAATGTCACATGGGAATAGATGGACATGGAAAGATAGCTGGTAAATGTCACATGGGAGTAGATGGACACGGAAGGATAGCTGGTAAATGTCACATGGGAGTAGATGGAC
>JABJVR010023073.1:0-37871 GCA_025773905.1 Chitala chitala
CCCCCCCCCCCCCCCCCCCCCCCCCCCCCCCCCCCCCCCCCCCCCCCCCCCCCCCCCCCCCCCCCCCCCCCCACTCATGGTAATGGTCAGATCATTGTTTCTACATTTCTGTTGTTTAAATCTGAGTTATGCTGTTGTATTATATTTCATATTTTTTATATATTTAAGGGCCCCTGTGAAGTGCTGGGTCCCCCCTGACCGTGTCAAGGTAGTCATGCCCTAATAACACCCCTGAACTGGACTACTTGGTGTGATAATGCAGTACAGCTGAACTTACCTTCAACATGTTTAGGAATTTATACAGTACCTGACATTATAATACACTCCCTCTCTGTCGCTCTCTCTCCCTAACGTACCCTCCGAGCTCTATAACACTTGGTCTATCAGCAGGGAGACCCACGGGAATGATGATCAGAAACACTGAACACTACGCAAGAGGTTTCCCCTTTGTTAAGAAGGCAGTGTGTGAAATCACATTAGCCAGGGTGGGGGGGTGTGGGTACCAGCTCCGCTGCACACACACTGCCTTTGGAGCAAGAAAGCACAGGGGATTGTGACCTGTGGTACAGCGCGCGCGCACACACACACACACACACACACACACACGGCAACCACTCTGCATCACCCACATAATGGAATGCAAACAAAGGAACCAGCAGCTCAGGTAAATAATTACATTTGTGCCTTGTTTCGTTCACCTGATCAGGAGTTCAGCGCTCCCACTCTGCATGGAGGTTTGACAGCAGACCTGTTTCTATGTGGTCGCGTGCGGTGTTTAAACTCCACGACAAAAAGAAACAACAAGACACAGAGAACCTGCTTAAAGACAAGCCGTCTGCCATTTCCCATGTTGCTGTGATTCACAGAGAAAGTGCCGGAAGTCGTGACACCTATGTAAACGCATGCCTTTAGCGGTGTCCTTTGGTCACAGGACCGACACGGAGATGAGATCCGTCGGGGAGGAAGGCAGAGGACTTCCTAAAGGTTTTAACTTCTGAGGTGTGACAGACTCTATTGAGCTCTGTCAGACACACTGATTCACATGTGTCTGTAAGGAAACACAAACATGGTGCTACTTCTTTCACCTCTCACAATGGGTGGCCATTGTGTAAAAAGATATCACAAGACCTAATGCTTCTTACATGGCGTAAAACACGCCCATCAGTTGTATTCATTAAACGTATTACACAAAAGAAATGTACACATACTGGATTCTTTATAGCACTGATTGAAATTTATGGTCCAGCTATCACTTAAGTAATTGTATACTTTGCCACTGAGCTGCTGGTTTGGTGTGATGGTCATGTCTTAATTGTCAGAAGTAGGCCATAGCAGACCATGGGCCTCACTTAAAGGAGCTTGGCTCTTATAAAGAAAAGTCTGGGCCTTAGATAAAATGGTCTGGGACTTGCATGAAGGGGGCTGGGCCTCACGAAGAGGTACCTGGGCTTCAAATAAAGGGGGTGGGGTTTCACACAAAGGAGGTAGGGTTTCAAACAAATGAGGTGGGGTTTCACAAAGTGGTTTACATTAAGGCTGGATTTCACATAAAGGGGGCTGTGCTATGCATAAAGAAGGCGGGGTTTCACATTAAGTCGGCTGTGCTTTACATAAAGGAGGCAGGGTTTCACATTAAGTCGGCTGTGCTTTACATAAAGGAGGCAGGGTTTCACATAAAGGGGGCTGTGCTTTACATAAAGGAGGCAGGGTTTCACATAAAGGGGGCTGTGCTTTACATAAAGGGGGCTAGGCTTGCAAAAGTGGCAGGGTTCAACACAAACAGGGCTGGGCTCTGCACAGACCGGGGTAGTTCCTCGAGCCGAGTCTGGAGCTCAAAAGTGGAGGCTGGGCACCCACCCAGCCAGCAAAGACAGACACGGACGTTGTATCGCCCTTGCAGAAAAAAGCATAAGTAGGTCATGTTTCAACTACATCTATTTTTAAACAAATGCCTCTTTCCACATTTAAAAGAGCAATGTGTGCTTTGTAAGGAATAGTACGCACATGCTTATACACAAATATAATATTTCCAAGTCTAAACCGCCAGAACTAAAGCACAGCATTCTCACAAGAACTATTGAATTTTTGTTGGCTGAGAAGAATACATTCAATGAGCAGCACACAGTAAAATAAACTGAAATCCATGGATGTGACAAGGCAGATAAAAACAACACCCTTTTTAAATGGGCTCACTGGCAGGTTGTGCTAAAAAGTATTTTCATTTTGGTGTTTATACAGTTATTGATTCTATAAACCTTTTACCTTATGTTGGCGTGTGGTGCTTTGCCAGAATAAATGATCTGGCATCTGCATCCACCATAATTTTAAGCATCTGTTAGAGATAAATTCACGTGCAAAAGTGCTAGGTCATTTAAAGCAACGTTTTGAATTTGTTTGCACTGAGGAAAGCACAAGAAGTGGAACCGTCACTGAAGACCTGATGTCACAGGAAGTGACACGCACATACTTCCTGTGGTTTCTCGACCAGTGTAGGTCAGAGGACCCATGTCAATGGGAGAAGAAAGACATGACCTAGAAACAAGGTAAAAACAGCAGAACCAACTTGGACTTCACTTCTGTATCTTTTTCCTATCCTGTAACTACAGGGCTGTAGCCAATGAGAAAACAGTTTGTCATCTTTTAAATCACAGGTTCTCCATCTGACTAACAGCTCTATTAAATGTATCCTATACCAGTCTCACATTTAAAAAGCAATGGCACAACCCCATCACGGGACCTAATTGCCCCCTAATTTGAAAACAATTAGACATTACACCTTGTCTTTACAACTCAAAAGCGGCTCACACCATTAAACACAGGCATCTGATGGAAACGCATTACTTTGTCAGCTTTTAAAAGGGGACATTCAGAACTGTATCCCTAACATGTTGAACGCGCTCAGTTGTACTGGAACATTAACCATTTGAATCTTTCATAACTGAAGCCATCATATAAATCACTCTCAGAAGCCTTTCTTTATCAGGCGACACGTGAGAACGGTTTTACGAGTATACGAGAATAAGCCAGTCCAATACATCTCCAGCAAGCACCAAATGGTCAGTAATGGTCGCTGAGATATCAGCTCAACGGAACAAACTTCTCCAATAAAACGTGCACCTCCTCACTCTCAGAACAATCTCTAAGGCCATCTCAGGGCCTTACGCAACAGTCCTTGCTGCTGGGCCCAGAGTAAAAGCCCCAGACATGGAGCAGGGTGATCATGTGTTCTCTGCAGCTCCAGGGGTTTTGCGAAGGTCAGAATTCAGTGTGTCAGCAGACGGCTTAAGAGGGTGTCACCACCAGAGAGCCAGGACAGCCCCACATTTTTGCTTTGCTCCTTTATTCCTGTTTTTAAGCCTTGTTGTATGTTGCCCCATCAAAAACGATTAAGTCAGATCAAGAAGGAATATGACATTAAAAACAACGGGGCAGAACAAAAAATAAAAAATAAAAAAAAACACAGAAGGCTGCCTTCACATCGATTACCCTGTTTGGTCTCGTTCCTGCATGAGAGGGGGGCTGTAATTAAACTATTTGATCTGCCATCAGAAAGGACCACGCTTATCCCCCAGCTGGAAATGTGATTCTGAACACAATCGCACAGCAGTTGTGCTGACCAGTTTGCTACGTTTGCGATGAAAAGCACACGGGACACCTTTCAACCTCGCTCTTTTCATTGGTACGAAATGAAATTATCCTCATTAATTGGAATTAACGACCGGATCCTTCAACAGTAACCCCGACCCTTCACAAGGCAGGCTGTATCCTTCCATGGGCTAGCCTCTCTTAGAAACTCGAAGCTAAATCAATACAAATGCAGGGTGTTCTTTATTTCATCCGAACACCGATGGTTTCAAAACGCATAAAGGAGGATGAATAGAGGACACTGAGGACAGAAATGTGAGACATTCTGTAGCAACAGCAGCTTCCCTATCATGTTTATCCAGCTTACAGAGTTAAGTCTGCTCCTTAAGCAAATTCTTCAACTTCAAGAGAGCTAGGGAATGTTTCTTGTCAGCAAGTACATCACTTCTTTACTTAAAAATCGCATTGTCCATATTGCATGTTGGCCTAAAGCCTTTCTTTTGATCCTATTCAACAAAAAATGAAAACAGTACATTTAATTAAGATACAACAATGAGCACTTTCCTTGAAATAGAATGTGTAACAATCTAAAGTTAATAAATGTAGTCAATTCAGTACTGAACATACTGTATGTTTAACTTACTTACTATGTGTAAATTAGAAAAACTTGCTTTCTGGTTTAAATATTATACTATATTGTATTGGTGGGCCTTGGGTATTAATAGGATTATGAGTGCATATTTTGTGTAGGAATTTGCCACTAGCAGTCAACGCACACTCTGTGGACAGACTTGCGTGTCCTTATAGTCACTGACTCCCAGCAGAATGCCAATGTACGTATATCTTGCAGCAGCATCCAATCATGATGTGCAACCTTACAAAGGCAGGCCTATTGGCCAATCAGGGTGGAGCAGAATGTCCACTGTAGTTTGGAATTAGTTGGGTGATAGAAGGTGGAATTGTTTTGTTTCCCTTTAACCTTTCCTGCTCTGCGGCAACCAACAGTGGCTCAGCTTCAGGGACAGAAAGTGAGCTGCTCCTGACTGCCAAACAGCTTTGGGAGGCTTTAATGGCAGTGGCCTAAGCTTCAGCAGAAAGGAAGGGCATCACTATGGTTAATGGCACAAGCAGAAGCCATCTGAACTCCGAAAAAACACACACGCAGCACCCCATATGTTCGGAGGGAAGGAGGACGACCGGACAAATAGCAGCCTTCACAAGTCTGATGACGGGGATGAATTTACACAGACAGTGCGGTTTATAAATGCACGTGCATGCACACACGGACACACAACCACAGACATTCACAGACACAAAACCTACGGCGGCTGACTCAGCCATTTGTCTTGCAGCGTGATTACCCTGCAGATGACCAGACACAGACTGCACGCGCCCCGACACGCGCCCTTGCACAACACTCGCGATGGCACTAAAACTCCATCTCAGGTTCATAATAAAATCAATTCAAACCGCCGCCTCTCGTCCGGAAAGCGGCAGGATGCAATACCTCGGCTAATCCAGACAGCAGCAAACCCTTATCAGACAGCTTTGTATGGGATACAGAAATAAAAATTTTGCAAGTTTCATAATAGCCAAACGGAAGGCACGATATTTATGGATACCTGAGCCAGTTTATAGGTGGTGATTCAACATGACAGAACTTCAAGAAACGTTAAATCCTGATTTATATTATTTCCACAGTATATTCATTAAATAAATTTTACATGTTTCTACGTTGCGAGGCACCCCATTAATCACAAAGGTTTCTGTACACCTGCAATGCGGAACCACATTCGGAACAACGTACTTTTCTAACTGAGGTAATGTGTGCGGATAGGGGTTAGGCTGAGGTAGCTAAGGGACAGGAGTCAATACATGATAAGATGCAAACTGCCTTTCGTGTAAGTGGGCAGTTACTTTGTTCTCAATTTTTAAAAAATATTACACAAAATAAAGTTTGGTCCCTTCCTACCAAATTGTTGTGCGTCTACTCTGTAGACAGACAAGCTGCGTGTTCGTCGCGCCGTCACGGTCGACTGTCCTCTCGCGCACAGTCAGTGCCGCTCGCGACCCGTCGCCTGAGGCATCAGTCAGCCGTCAGGCACGTCGCGAGTCGCCGCGCGGAAAAACAAGCTCGCGGCGAGCGTTCCAGACAGCCGCTCACTCCCTAATTATTTTAATTGCGTGTCAAAAGCAGTCTCTTCAGACAAATGACGCGGGGACGTCCTCCGCTCCACCGTAAAGCGCACGTGAGAAGGACACGTCTGTCCGGGTTTTAAATACGCCCACATGGCCCGAATGCGGTTGACAGTTGACACACCATTAAGCACGCAGAGAACACAGGCCGCTGCGTTTAAAACTTTTAAACATATACGCAAACAGTGTCTAACTCTGTCAAGTACCGTATTTCTGCAACAGATATACAACAGATAGATGGGATCAGCATGCGGTGAGGTAAAGACCTGTACCCCTCCCGCTCAATCACCTAACTGAACTCTTGCCTCGACCCCAGGCATGGAGGAGAGGTGCGATTTCAGTCAGAATTTACCCCAAATTTCAGTCACATACATGTCAGGCCACGTTTTCACTTGATTGGTTGTTGTAGGTCATGTGATGTTCAGTGTTCACCGATTAATTACCTGAACACACTATGATCTAGCCATCAGATGACAGGATGGATTTCTGACATGTGAGAAATTTTAGTTGCCCACGGGCAGTGTGAGCACAGTTATGAACCAATTCCTTGAGAAGAAAAAAAAAAAAACGTTTTCCGTGGTCCGGAACCACGGAAGTTCCATACAAATTCCGTACCTTTGCAGTATCTACTCTTCTTCATACTATAACAAACAGAAATGTGTGAAAGGTTGGGTTGGCACAAAATAACCTCTGTACTGAGCACTCAATGTGATAGCACATAGGAGTAACAGGGAAAATAAAATTTACCAGTCACCAAACAACAATTAGAACTTGGAAAAGAAAAATGCAAACAAACCTACAATTCTGCATTCCCAGTTTTACCCCTAATGTTTTTCACTATATATTTTCCAGCTTCCTCGTACACTGTGAAGGGTAACTCGCATACAATTTTTTTGAATTTGAAGTGTCTGTCCAGCTTTACCAACTGCAATGTTAGAAGCTGGAGCTCCAGAGTGAAATCTGCAGGGGGGATGTGTCCATTTACGTATATGTGCACTGAATGTATGTTCATTTATAATACACTTGGTTTGCGTTAGTTAGGATTACAATTTTTTTGTTTATTCCAATCATACTAAGAACAGCATGATGTCCTAAAATTTGCTGAAGGTGCCCAGTTGGGCTGTTTGTGATAATGCATTTATCTTTCGCATTCTGAATCTTGTGTTTGTGCAAAATAACATAATGCAAACTAAATTAGCCCACGGGGACAGTAACGAGGCGTGTGTTTCAGCACTGTTCCTGGGGCACCTTTTGCCTAACCAATCAACTGTCCCTCGTACCACAACTCCCAGTATGTGAATATTTTAGCACCACCTTATAAATAAAAAATCACCCCAGCCACAATTCTTCTACTGCTGTTCATTAAAGCCACATCAGTCGGCTGTTGCACAAGTTTCATAACTTAGTATGTTAACCCATTCAATCCCAAATTATTTCCACTTATTGCATTTTACCCCCTGGTTAACCTTGTCCCTTTCAGGTAAAAAAAAATAAAAATTTAACACATGATGTTCATAACAGTGGGCACAAGGTCTGAAGCGGTTATGTCACATTTCAATACTGGTATCAGATTCAATAACCCCGACGTGGAGTAGGTTCAGCTGGTCAGATGTTCATTACGTTCACACTCTGAAACCCACGTAGATGTCCACCTCCTATTCTAAACCCATCTTCCCGAGCTGCTTGAAATAATGTCCAACTGCCTGAAATGATATAACTCCAAAAGTCTGAAATGATATGTTCTAGTTGCCTGGGAAAATGGCCTCTAACTGCCTGATACGATCATCTTTAAGTGCCTGAAATGATCTTCTCCAACTGCCTGAAAGCATTCACTAACTGCTTTAGATTATGTCCTCCAGCGGCCTGCAACCATTTTCTCCAACTGTGTAAAACAATATACTCCAAATGCCTGATGTGGTTTGCTCTACCTGCCTGAAAAAAACTACCTGAAACCCTGTTCTCCAACTACCTGAAATGATGTAGTTGAAATGCCTTTAATGATATAGTCCAAACACCTGAAATTATATAGTCCAAACACCTGAAATGATATGCTCCAAACACCTGAAATAATATAGTCCAAACACCTGAAATGATATGGTCCAAACACCTGAAATGATATGGTCCAAACACCTGAAATGATATGCTCCAAACACCTGAAATGATATGCTCCAAACACCTGAAATAATATAGTCCAAACACCTGAAATAATATAGTCCAAACACCTGAAATGATATGGTCCAAACACCTGAAATAATTTAGTTCAAGCATCAGAAATGATCTCCTCTAACAACCTAAATGATTTTCTACAGCCTGTAGAGAATATCTGCTCCAACCCTAGTGGCCACACAGGACCTGGACCTCCGAGTCCGAGCTGAAGATACCTTGCACATGGAGCACTTGGCGGTTTTACCACAAGACAGTACTGGCTTGTTTAAATTACTATTGCTATGCCAGTGCCCCACAACACCACACACCCACCAGTCAGATCTGATTTATACAGGAGGAGTTATCATACAACACACCATCAGTAGGACCTTGTGAACTTTACCCCACCTTAGGTTAATACATGTGTCTTTTCTCATTCAGATTTCTTTTGAAAACGTCCTAGGAAACTGGACGAGCCAGAAAGCATAAGCAAGTAATTTACGTTCCTTGCTAAAACCTCGGTAAAATCTGACAATAAATTACTTTGCGTTTGTGTAATCTGACCATTTCTCCTAGACAATTTTATAATGGTTTTAACTATAATTTACTGCAGAGCAAATTCACACACAATCAATTTATGTTTGATGTTTGCCTGGTTCTGTAAGATAATGTTCCTCTAACACTCTTTTTTCAAATCAACAGAAATGTAACTCAATTGTACAGGTCGCCCTCACTCCTGCAGGGCTCACAGGAGTACCTGTGCACTCAGTTTTACAGACGGCCCTCACTCCTGCAGGGCTCACAGGAGTACCTGTGCACTCAGTTTTACAGACGGCCCTCACTCCTGCAGAGCTCACAGAAGGAGTACCTGTGCACTCAGTTTTACAGACGGCCCTCACTCCTGCAGAGCTCACAGGAGTACCTGTGCACTCAGTTTTACAGATGGCCCTCACTCCTGCAGAGCTCACACGAGTACCTGTGCATTTCTTCAGGTTTCCCTGACGCTTGCCATGAGATCCCAGCTTGCATCCAAAGTTCTCCTCCCAGAATTCAGCAAACCAAACATTCCGCCTGTTGTTGGAGAGAGACCGGCTTCGGAAGTACCTGTCAAAGGCTGGGAGGTGGGGGGATTGGATGGGGGGGGTGAAGTGGTACGAGGAGCGTCAGACCACATTCACAGGAAGACAACTTTGTGATTTAGCTGAGACTAATTTTTCCTCATTTATCTTCATCTGTAAAGTTCTCCTTCTGAGTGTCTAATTTAAATAGCTGTTAAAAAGAAGTATTCACCAGATGTTCACATTGTTTTATAGTCATTGGCTTGAAAGTGCACCGTGTCCATGCTGCCAGATAAAGCAATGAGTTAGCACATTATACAGGAAAACAATCCTGACACACAGCGTTATTAATAACTTATTTTCTGTGCGAGTGAGTGCACTGAATGCATGTGTGCGTGCATGTGTGCAAACCTAATGACAAGTCTGTGACCAGCCCCCATTGACACTGACTGCTTTGAAACTTCAGATATGTGACAATTAAAAGAGTTTTGCAAATGCCAGCTGGGGTGTGTGGGGCATATTCGTACCATCCACAGAGGCTCGCTTGGGCAGGATGGTGACTGCACCCTCTGCCACCTTCTCCTGTTGGATCACTGGGGAGATCTTTGAGCCCCAGCTGTCTGACCCCACCCACAGGAAGTGGCCCGTCTGGTTGTTCCGTTTCGCCGCGTCCAGAACCCGCCTGAAAGCACAGAAGCACACAGCGCCCCCTGCCGCTCAGTTTGGGAGAGACAACCAACATCACTCATCAGTCAAAGCTATGAAGACACCTAAACCTCTCCTGTCTTTACTTTCATGATTATTGAGCCTAGTACTGGAGTGCTCTTTCACCATTTAATAGTGATGTTAAAACTTTATTCCTGATTAATGAAATTCCACTTCGATCATTTGCGTTGATAGATGCGCATAAAACGAGACTCACCGCCCTCCCCTCACTTAATCAAAATGTTGTTTTCTCAGTCCTTGCTGAGTGGTTGTGGATTAGGGCACGGAGGATAAACTGCCAGACTGCTCTTGACTTAATGGCACCAGAATGCATGTGAAGAGCCGAGGGCTCTCGGGACCACCCACCTGATGTCGTCCTCATTTGCAAACATGATCACAGCTCGCGCGTTCGGCGTCTCCAGCAGCCGCCGGATTATCTTGTCAAACTCCCCTGGTTTCGGCTCCCTGGGGATCTTCAGGGACTGAGCGATGCACACCCCACCTGCAAGGGGGATAGGGGCACCAGTCAGAGTCTGGTTCTCTTTCATCACTACACTTGGGGGGCCGGGGGGGGCACAGACATCAGGACACTTGTCCATTGCCACGGGATTAACTGGATTTAGATTGGAATGATAGTTGATAGTGTCACCTTGCCTGAGGTGTTAGGAATCATTATGAGTCTTCTTATGCTTTTGGAAGTCTCGCGTTTTAATCCGAGCCATGCCGTATGCTTGATAGTGGTCTCCATGGAGACGCGAGCCCCTTCAAAGCAACAGGCTGCCCTGTCTCCCCCCACCCCCCCTTTTCTCCCCAGACCCCTGGGATAATGTCAACATGTCATTTAAATAAACACAATTTGGTAAACCGTTTGAGCTGAACAGAACGATCTTGCATTTAATGACACATAATGGTCCTCCATCACTACGAAACTGCTGTATTGTGTTATTAACTCTCTATTCTGACAATAATGATGATCTTCCTCCTGATCCAATTTCTTTTTTTGTTACAGTCCATTTAATGAACATCTGCACGGTCTTCATCTTTTTATGTGAACAAACTACAGTAGCAAGTGTGTCCTTTAAACAGCTTCCATTCTGAATAAAAACAAGCCATTATCCAAAATTAAAACCTCCTCAGTCTTAATTACAAAAATTCTCGTATTTTGTTTCCTGCTCTTCGTTAACCAATATTACCGTCATCGTCTTGATTTTAGAGCACGTCGTAGTTTCGGTTTTTAGAATTGGTGCCGGATGTAACAAGAGAAGGCACAGAATCTTTAAAGTCTTACTCAGCCCTGGCCACTGAGGACTTTTGACTTTCAAAACATCAAGGAGAAAAAGCAACGTCTGTGATGTATGTATGTGTGTGTGTGTGTGTGTGTGTGTGTGTGTGTGTGTGTTTTTTTTAGGAAAACATGATGTTTATAGTTATGTGACATTATAAAATGTGTGTCCTGCACTGTGTACATTCATGGCTTCAGCTCTCTCAGAACTCAGTCCGTTAAAAACCCATACGCTCAGCAGACTGATATACACAGCTGTGATCTGTGCTAATTGGCAAGTTTTCTCATTATGTGATCTGCATTGTACTGCTGTTTAAAACACACAGCATCCAATCTCGCTTTCGACAAACTAAATTAGGGTCTTATTAACTTTGGTCTTTATTGAGCACAGAGTAGAACACTGCAATTAAGCAATTCATCTGCCCTTAACGATACACGTTGGAGTTATCCGACTGCAGTTATATGTCATCATTCATTAATCTTTCATGAAAAGTAATTTACTGGATAAAAAAATTTTCCATGTGCATCAAACAACATGGGGCCAGTAAAGGGACTGAACCTCTAAGTACACCTCTGTATACAGGTGTGTGAGGGATATCATGGGGGGTGTCACATTCTCACCTGCCCTCTAGGCTACAAACTATATGCATAATAATGGAAAAAGCACATATCTACCAGGGTTCTTTACACTCTCGAATAATTAATCAGTTAACCCAATTAACAATTTCCACATCAACATGGCACAGGTGTTTACACTGGATGGCCTTCATTATACATCCCTCCCATTTTATCTGAGCTGGGAACCAGCACCAAACAGAAATTGAACCGCTGGCCATGAGGATATGGGGCCATAGCTCTAACCACTGGGCCACCGTGCCTTTGTGCTTGCAGAGTAAACTACTTAAATTATCCCTTGCATTAAGGTAATCACAAAACATTTATTTTGAATCGACAGTCAATTTTACATGCAGCAGCAAAATTAAGCAGCAGCAACAACTACCTTATCAATACATGGTGGGGGTGGGGGGGTTGTTCCTTTGTACCTGACAATTGAGCAAGCACTACTGGTTTGGTCCTCAGGTGTACGTCTTCTCGGGTGGACATCAGTAGTAACATGTGGGCAGTCAGTGGCATTCTTCCCAAAGGGCAGTTAAATCCATATAATGCAGAGAGATCCGCTGTTCAGGGATCAAATTCCCATCATTGTTGTAGGGTTGAACCACTGACCTCTGCACCTTTTGGAATCAGAGTTGCCAGCATCCACACAGTTTTAGCAGTGGTGCCACTAAGGGCAGGAGTTTGGCCCAAACACCTGGGCTCACATACCTTCCCAACACTCACCGGGGGTGACAAGACGTGGGGTATTTACATGCCGAGCTGGAGAGTCTTAATCGGCCCCCGATACGCCCCACGGTGGCTTAGTCACAGTCCCACACTGCTGGTTATCATTTAACCGCCAAGGAAACGTGACTGTGGCACTAACGACCTGGGTTATCCCGCTCCAAAACACCCCACTGTAACCAGTCTCTGTGATACCGAGTTTAATGATCTTGCATCCAGGAAACGATTTCTCACACGCCTCTCTGCTCTTCGCACACACACCCTTTCTGTTGATCCAGTATAATGAGGAGCTGTTAGCAGAGTATCGGAGACAAGATTCTGGACACAGATTAGTGCGGCTGCTCCTCCTGTCCCTCCAAACAGCTGATCAATCCTTTCTGGCGTCTTCCGGCTGCCATGCCAGCCAAACACGGGTATCAAGTGTGTGGGTGCAAGAGAAATCTAAATCAGGTCCCAGAGGTGCCACTGAAGGTCAGATTGCACTTTCAGCCAGAGGCAGAATTGAGTTTTTTTTTTATATTTTTTTTGCTTTGTTTCTACGGTTACGGACATGCCCCTTGCCTGTGAAGCTCCTTCAGTAGCTGCTGCATTTTGAGACCTTTTCTAGAGAGAAGGGCCTGTCTGGGGATGTTTTTTATTTCTCGGGACTAACAGACAACTGCCCCCTGTGCCTGTTCTTCCTTGAGTCCACCTGATATCGGATAAGCTAACACGTAACAAACACGCGACCTTACGGGCTCTCCTCTGAACACGTAAAGCGAGCACCTGGGCGCACACAACACGTGACGGATCAACGCTAAGTCCAGACATGTAAAATGTGTTCCTGCTGGAAGGGAACGGGGTGTGCCAAGTTTGGACAGAGCTTTCAGAATTCAGGTAAACTTGTGATCATCTCCTCCTCCTGGGATCAGCACTCCTGAAATATTACTAAACCATTACCAGACCTTCAAAAGTTTAATACAACGGAGAATTTTCATAGAGAGAATAATGGAATCGGCTTTGGAATAAACTGTGCTGTTAATATCGTGTTAATCTTAATGTGTTTTTAACGACTCTGTGCCATCATGTGTTTGTTGCGTCTGTCAGCTTTGAATGTGCAAACCTGCGTACATACGAGAAAAACATGCGAAAAGCCCCTACTGCAACGGAGTTCAAAAGGTCACAGAAATATCGGTCTGAATCGCCACGCCAACGGCAGCACGTGTTCAGAGCTGCTTCAGTAAACATCCGCCAACACAAAGCACTTCATGTACAATCAATACACGCCCCAGCGTACATGAGCAGGATTGGACAAAGACACTGAGGACCATTAGGCTGAAGATGTAGGACAGCTTATTCTTGAAATGCCACGAAGAGTCAGGTCTGCTCAAGTTAACGTGGCAGTTCAATCAGAAACGACGCACAGGACATCAGAAGTCATGGGCAGTAATGCCCGGGCACTCCCTGACTTCTAAAACAGGGTCCCATGTTGAAAATCCAAACCCTACAAAGTTCAGATATCCACAGTCTGCTGTGGAAAAACCTGGCTGCCTTAGTGAATGGGGCTCCGGCTGCACAGTTGTTGATATTTACCTGTTTACCTGTCACTTTCATGTACCTAAGCATACTTTTTTACAGTGCAGGACAGACAGACACTGGCCACGTTGATCCAAGCTCAATAATTCTGTTTTACTGTATAAAGCTGACACGTTACCCAAATTGAACCACTTCCACTACACCACATTTTACTGGATTACACTTTAAACACACTGTTCAAGGGAACTATACAGAAGAGAGAAGTTTTTGGCTCATGTCCTTAGCCACTATGCCCCCTGCTGTCCATGTGGAAAAACTGCATTTGTTTTAATGAAATATGTCGTGGAAAAGTAATGCCTAGTCAGCATTCGGCAGGACTTGCTCTTGATCCTGTATCAGTTTTGTCACTGCAAGAAAGGTTAACATCCTAAAATACCTGCCACCAAATATTTGAGAGTTCCTTTGCTGCGCCAAGCGGCACTTTATGTATATTAAAGTTTCAGATCCGTTCATCTCATTCTTCACCTTTTTCCAATTTGCACACAAATGAGGCCGCAGTTTCACCTCGTGCGGGTGACCTTACTACGGTGACAGACGGGGCAGAAACAGAAATGCCACATCGCTCAGAGTCCTTCTATTTCAAGCTCCGATTGTGGGCTCTTATCTGGCAGAACGAAGTGCAGAGCCCAGCGCTTTAATCTGGACGCACGCGGACAGCTCCGGCGAGCAGCGCTGGCTCCTGACAGGCAACGCGATGATCAGGCACCTCTTCTCCTGATTGAAACATCTATCCCTCGCCTTGTGTCTCAATGAAACACATACAAGGCAGGAGCGCCGCAGTGGTGACAGCGTGCTCCACGTCCGAGAGCAACAGCGTGTGTAGCGGGCGAAGTTCACCCAAGGTCGGTGTGACGAGATGCAGCGTAGTGGCGCAGGTCCCTGCCATGGCGATCAGCCTCTTGCCCCAGTCTGAGGATCTGGGCCCAGGCAATGGACAAGCGCTCACTCCACACACGACACCTTATGGGCATCCGAGAGCAGACTGGTATTTGAGGCACACCTGTGGAAAGCCCAATCTGGATCTCAGATTTCCCTCTGCAGCCATCTCCATCTCATATCCTTAACTTGAACACAACAGCCTTGCTTGAGTGACAGAGCTGACAGCTGACCCTACTGTGACCTCGTTTCCCTGTCTCTCATTGCGTGCTGGATAAGCACAAACATCTCACACCTCCTCTCTCTCTCGGAGACCCCTCCCGGTTGTCTTTTATCCACGGGAATATGTGAACTTGTGCTCTTAACTAAAAACGCAGCACGTCGCTTAGTAACACGGTGTATTAATTTCAGATAATACTTTCACGGTACAATATAACAGGAAACAGAAAACGTGCGTTGGCTTCTGCCGTTGCCAGTTCTGCTTTTAAAGGGCATACCAAGCAGGTCACCCGCAGGTTTGGTATTGGCATTTGCTTTGATAGAAGAAAGGTCAGATGTCAAAGTCTGCCAGAGGGTCCTAATTGCAGCCATCATCAACGCCACTCACGGGAAATGTCTGTTTTCGCACCTCGGGTCCGACCCGCTCTCGCTTTCAGAGTAGAGCTGTTGTCATCCATGTGAAATGCCAGCCAGACAGGAGGAGCGTGGAAACCAGCCGAGGCCTGACGCAGTCACGAACGACACCTGGAAACACGCTCCTCTGGAGCGGGAGTCCTAAATGGCAGCACACCTGGACTAACGTTCAGCTGCTCGTTACCTGCTTCACGGGAAATTCGTTAGGTGGTCCTGCTGTCGCGGACAGCAAACAGATAGGAGTGCTGACATGCGTTATGCCTGAACACAGCTGTATTGTCTGTTCCTTTCTGAAAGTGTCTCTTAAGAGTCTTTTGTTGATGGCGAGTGTTTTTACCCTTCAACAAACTGCTGCTGCTGCTACATCTGTGTGGTAAAAAAAAAAAAAAAAAACAGCCTAACATTCCCCTCCTCAGTCACCACGCACACCCGGACTCTCTGAGCTGTCAGGAGCTGATGAAATCTCACCAAGTCTCACTGCTCTGATTAAACCGGACAAGGGAGAGCGGAGGTGCGTGTGGAAACAAAACAGCAGGGGAGTCTGGGAGAAGCGTTTAACTCCGGCGTGTTCCAAAGCACGTCGGAGCCAAGCTGTGGTTTCTCAGCCAGCCAGGAGTACTTATCGGCGGTGGCTCACAGATCTCAGATTACAGAGCTGGCGTGGATTTATAGCAGCAGATTAAACCTCGCTAGATATTTACACAAATAACGTACGTGTTAAACCAGTTGCTAAAATTAAAACAAAAAACAATCTCCGAGAGTAGCACCCAGTAATAATCTTGTAAGAAAATGTATTTAAGGAAAGTAACTATGTAATTAATATGACAAAGCCACGCAGGAGGCTACATGCTAATTGAACGGGTTTTGTGCACAGTGTTATGCAACCTTTAACCTTTAAAGCTGTGGTCACATAAATGTTTTGCTCGTTCTGTTATTGGTCCTTTTTAAACAAAGATAATGAAGTTCCTGAGAAGTTAAAGTGCCAAATTAAGCAGACCCCTCTGAATCTTTACTGTGCCCAAGTCTGTTCCACATGAAGCTACCGGCGGCAGACGTTTTTTAATGCAGGTTAAACCACATTTAAGAGCCAATGGCCTGGCGTCAAAACTGCCTCTGCTGAGATAATACTTTTCCGTCCACGGCTCGCCTGTCCACACACAATGCGGCCATCCTAACAAGACTTCAGCTGACTGAACGAATATTTCAGGAGAGGCGCAAGCGGGGGGGCAGGCTGGCGAACTGCATGCTGTGACACCAGCCCAGTAATCCAGGCGCCTGGCGGAAATTTTACTGGGTAAGCAGGACGGCTGACCGTCGGCACGGAAACCGTGAAGCACATGCACTAACAGAGCAACAACACAGGATCTGTCAGCATGCGCTTTTGCACTCAATAATATTGTAAAAACAACTGTCTAAGGAAGATTACCTGTACAGTTTCAACCATGAACAAAGGAGAGAGGGGCTGGAGGATACATATTCGACTGCAAAAATAAATTAAATGAGTACGTATGCCATGACAGTGGGATTAGCTAAAATCATCTTCTTTTATTTGTTTGCACCAGAACACTGCGGGACGAAAGACAGTGCAGGAGAGCGTATGTTTGCTAAAATAAAACTTTTTACTTGCCAAATGTTCTGCTTTCTTAATAGTATGCAGTCTTGCGACAGCAGTGGTAATGAACGAACCTTCGAAAGGAATTTTACAGGAGAAGTGTGGCACGAAAACCTGTGACTGACATAAAAATGTAGCAGGGCTTTTATAAGTGTGAAAACACAAGGTACTCTGTCAGCATTATGAAACAACCAACAAACTATTTGTGTTCAGAGGACAGCCTGGGACTTCTAGACAGGTGAAGGCAGCAGTGATACCAATTACTGAACACTGCTGAGCACAGAACCAGTTACTGGTTACTAATCCACACTGCACATGATCACAATCAGCAGTTCCTAATCCACACTGCACATGATCACAATCAGCAGTTCCTAATCCACACTGCACATGGTCACAGTTACTGGTTACTAATCCACACTGCACATGGTCACAGTTACTGGTTACTAATCCACACTGCACATGGTCACAGTTAGCGGTTACTAATCCACTTTGCACGTGGTCTGTTAGCGGTTACTAATCCACACTGTACACAAAACTGAATCCCCACCATTCCTTTGTAAGAAACCACATGCTTCTTTAAGACAGCAGCTCAGATCTGAAGCTTCACTAAGTATGGGACCACACTCGCTTCATTAGCTTTTTCCAGCATGCAGCTTTTCTTTTAATTACTGCTTATCTTAATAAGCCTGGGCTTTTTCTGAAGTGATGAACTACACAAGCCTGTTAATGGTTTTGCAGATCCCTCCGCTGCCTGTCCCTTCAGATGTGGAAATCTGTGCTTGCCTTGAGGTCGCTCACCTCAATATTGCTTGCCTACAGGTCGCTCACTTTGAGGTCGCACGCCTGCAGGTCGTTCGCCTACAGGTCGCTCACTTTGAGGTCGCACACCTGCAGGTCGTTCGCCTGCAGGTCACTCGCTTTGAGGTCGCTCGCCTATAGGTCACTTGCCTTGAGGTCACACCTACAGGTCGCTCGCCTACAGGTCACTTGCTTTGAGGTCGCTCGCCTGCAGGTCACTTGCTTTGAGGTCGCTCGCCTGCAGGTCACTTGCTTTGAGGTCGCTCGCCTGCAGGTCACTCGCTTTGAGGTCGCTTGCCTTCAGGTTACTCAGCTCCATATCACTTGCTTCAAAGTCGCTTGCCTTCAGGTCTATCACTTCGATGTCACTTATCTACAGGTCACTTCAAGGTCGCTCACTTTGAGATCACTCACCTTCAATCCACTTACCTCATGCCTCGAATTTCACGGGCGCATTACGATTCAACACCATCTCCAGCACGAAGGAAAAGCGTGCGTACATTTTACAGGCACTGTTTGCTTACAAAATTAAAACATTCAGAGCAGAAATGTGCCACACAAAGTCAAACAGCACAAAAGCAAAATCACACAAGACATTTGCTGAAAATTGAAATATCATCTTAATATCACAGTTTCAATTAATAAAATTTGGTCTCCAAAATTCTGTTACGAGTCACGGTATTACATAGCCTGGTATATCAAAAACGTGCTCCGAAGAAGGATTCTCACCTACCTCTCACCCCAAACAAACAACCCCTTCCTCTCCCTGTTTCTGTAGAGTTATCTACTCTCACCAGATAGCGCTATAAATTTTCAAAGAAGAAAACAGACTCTTTGCCATAAAGCTGAACAGGGAAATTACACTAAACAAGGTTCCTCTGACCACATTCCCAGCTTCTGACAGCACCGTGGGTTTGTGCAGCGTAATATAGCCCACATTGTGGGAAGAGACCAAGAAGATCCAACGGGGTCCATAAGAACATGTAAAAAAATAATTAAAAATTGCTCAAAGGTCAAAAAACCGAAAAGCAAAAAAGCTGACGTACATCCAAGAACCTGCAGAAACTAATAAGAAAGTGCCGAAGTACACCTGAGCAATCTCTCTGCAGTAATACTAAATTTGTGTGGGGAAAAAGACTAAATTCCTGTTTGAGCCCTTTTATGTTGGGATGTACGACTGACAGACAGCTAGGCAGACTCGCGGTCACTCTTACATATGGAAAATGGAGATTTTACTTGGCAACCTACTGCAAAGGCTTAGTTATCATTTAAAAGCACACAAATGTTAAAATGAATACCAGTTTGACCATTTTGAAGTAATGTGTGTTTCTTTTACATAGCATCTATTCATTTGGCAGAGAATTTTTACAAGAGACAGAAGTCAGAACAATACAGGCCATACACTAAACATCTAAGAAAGAAAGAACGTCTACAATCACGATGTAATTATCAATCAAAAAAATAAATACTGCAATTCTTTTATAGTCAGGCATGATGTTCGACAATTCATCTAATATGTTAATCCTTCTTATGTAAACAATAACCAAAAGCTCACAGTTGATTGGTCAGCCCACAATACCTTTGAACCAATTGGATTCCGGTTTTTGCAACTGAGCCCGTTTTCCCTGTCATGACGGCATCACACACAAAAACAGCACGTCAGATAATCTCCAAATATTGAAAAGGTTTCTTTATCTCCAGCCCATTTAAACAGTTCTTAACCTGCCTTAAAGCGTGCAGGGCTAATTAAAACAATTAACTCAATTTTTAGGTTTCACATTTAAACCATCAGATTGCTTGTGATAGATAATAACACTAAACATCAAAATCATTAATGCTAATGAACAGAATGAAATCTGTTTTATTTAAATTAATCTAATGCCTGATTTAAATGACAGATAATTGCAAAACAAAACAAAACTAATAATCATCGGAAAGGAATGCTAATCCTCGCCTTTAAGATTGCGGACGTACATTAGCTAATTGTCCTGTACGCTCTGGTTCTAAATGAAATTAGGGGTCGGCATTTTTCACATTTACAGCATAATCACCAGTGACATTATTGCCTGTTTTTCTTCGCTCTTTCCTTTTAAAACGTGAAGCCCACTGCCATTAGGGCCTTGTCTACTAAATTAATTCAATTTTTCAGCATTGTGAAGCTATGAATTCAGGAAGACAGAAATTCACCCAAAATGCGTGTGCAAAATGAGCAAGGTGGTCTGAATTTCAATTTAGAATGCAGATTTTCTCACGGTCAACCATTTTTTTGTAGTAATTTAATTGACTACAATGGATTTCATGCAAACAGTAAAACAACAACATATATAAATTGTAGATTTCAGGATTAAGTTATCTGTCTCTGTGTAAGCAGTGAGAGCACAATGGCTTCTTAAGCGTAAATGAGAATCGACTGAGCTTGACGCATTTATGAACAAACGAGGTACGCATGCTTGATGGCCAGGTTAAATGCATTCTAAATCATTTACAAGAACATCAAAGAAGAATATCTCTACCTTACAAATGGGATAACAGACATGTTACTGAAGTCATACAGTGTGGTTTTACGCATGCGAGGCGCAACATGAATTTTGTACCACTTAATGCCACAGCACCCCCCTCCCACACACAACACACACACACACACACACACACAGACTGACGAGCCTGAAACATCTGTTATCATCAGATGGACAGTCTAGAAGGTTCCGTGTCCCTTGCTGTTTAAATGCAGTCTACTGTTCCCTGCATCTGCTAATTTGCAAGTGATCTGAATCCTAGGGTCAAGAACTAGATTAACCCGTGGCACCGAGTCCTCCCTTTCACCCACCAGAGCCAGACCTTCCTGAAAAAATAAAGGCACCGCTACCCTTCTCACACACTCCGTCCAATCAGAATGCCTCAGTCAGGCCATGTCGTACCCCAGGCGAATATGCAAACAAGCAACAGGTGTTACAGGCTTCATTAAGCCCTGTTCAAACACGCCAGGCATGTCTGAATCACCTTGCCCTTTCAATCCGGGCCCTCAAACAGGCGCGTGGTTCAACAGCTAAATCGCTATTATGCATAATGGGGTTTTTAAAGAAGAAGATTTGAAACACGGCTCTGAAGCCCAAACAACTTTACCTGAGCCATGTCTTTCTCCCTGTGGCATGTATTAGACTTTATAATTGTAGTGTCTCGGGTTCCAACAGGCATTCAACATTTACCGACTCGCTAAATTAACACTCCTTTCAGTGTCTGATGGGAAGGTTTGGCTCTGGGTTCAGACGGTGAGTTTGGCTCTGGCTACATTTCACAGTTGGCTGTGATAAAGACCGGTTATCCTGCTGGTGTTTTCATGACCATCACAAAGTGCTGCAGGGGCTTGTTATTATAAATCATTGTGTTTAAATCAAATTTTTAATATAATAGGCCCTTATGGCTGTCTGCTCATAAATCGGACAATCTTAACCTGGAGATTGCCTGTACTTTCTTAAACAGCATATATTTTTCACATTGAGGAATTTTGAACCCCACCCCCCCATATTAAAGTTTTTTTAGTATGTCCTTGCTGAGAAAAGTGAATCATTTGCATCTATGTCATCTAGGGGGTGGAAAACCTCTCAGGATGAATATTTCTAAAAACGAATAAACTAGCAAGAATCAAAAATGTTTTGAATACAGTCATATCGACCAGTCATGTGAAAACCGTTACTTTTAAATTCCTGAGAAAAAATTCACTGCAGATTTGTTTTTCTTATTTCATCTTTTCCATATTCTGGCTAATTTAACTGTACTTATTATTTAGAATTTAAATCATGTCTTAGACTGGAGCTAATAGAAAAAAGAATGTATTACAGCCCAAGCATATATATCCCCATCCAGACAGAACTTAATTGCTTCGATAATTTCACATCAAAGTCGTTTCCCAAAAAGCTCTCAAACTAAAACTGATTCCATAACTGCTAAATTACCAACTTTCTTTCAAAGTTACTTCATAGCTGAAAAAAGGAAAGTTTTAAACATTATTGGGGGTCAAAAGAAAATTACAACAGTGTTAAACTTTTTAAAGTTTTCAAATATTTTGTATTACACTGTCTGTCAGTCAGTCAGTCAGATAGTCAGTCAGTCAGACAGTCAGTCAGTCAGACAGTCAGTCAGTCATCTTCTATACCGCTTCATCCTGTTAAGGGTCGCGGGGAAGCCTGGAGCCCATCCCAGAACACATAGGGCACAGGGCAGGGGACACCCAGGGCGGGGTGCCAACCCACTGCAGATATTAGACCCCAATAGGCATTGCACAATCTAATATAACCACTTGAAACTTTGAGGGCCTTGAATAGTTCAACAACAGCTGGTCCACAAAACACATGAAGAACATTGCAGAGCTACAGCTGACCCATGGTTGGCTGTCTTCCATTCCCACCTAGAGAAAAGGTCTGCAACCCGATCTACAGCCTATCCCGTTTATCCAAACTTTACAGCAGTGCAGATTTAGCCAGTGATAGGACCCCTGTGCAGAAACAGACCAATCAGAAAAGATGGTGGTCAGACCATGCTAAAACAACACTAGGTGTCACCCCACAGGTGAGGGAGATAAAGGTGACAAAGAGGTGGAACTTTGGGTGCAGCGTGGCTAACACCAGACTATATATTTAGAAGGGCTGTTTTACGTTCTTTTTTCCATTAATCCGCATTTTCTTTTTCTGCATTTTTTTCCCCCACTGACTGTAAGAGGCAATGCGGCGAGGTTGCTGCAATGCAACGGGCAAAAACGAAGTCACCAAAACTTTTGCAAAACGAAGTCGCTGCAATGTGCGCCAAAGCGAAAGCGAGAAGGCTGGGCCAGGTAGCGTAGTGAGGCGCATGCTTATTTTGCACACCACTGGCAAGTTTAACTGCCAGAAGCAAATCTGGTTAAGTTAAAGGCACGCTCTGTTGTCTATATACAAACATATCCTGCCTCACTGCAGGTTTATGAAAATAAAAATTTAACCTGAAATGAGATCTGTGGGTTTTTGGTAGGTCATTCTTCTCTAGCTATGCTGGAAAGGAGGATTATTCCAAAGCATTTCCTCACGTCTAACTGTGGCGGTTTTTCTGAGCGAAACACAAAGATAAAGACAGTCATGTACACAACTCTAGTCTGCGAATGTGGCCAGTTTCTGCCTACAGAATGTCACAAAAGTAAGGATACTGTATTTGTGCATGCCATACGTGGGGTTATGGCTGTTATGGGAAGTGTCTAATCGTAGCACTTTTTATTCAGACACACAGAAGCAGAGGCTGAAAGAGCAGATCCACTCCATATGCTAACAGGGCTAACAGGCTAAGTCTTTCTGGCCCCTGGTGTCAGTTCACCAATTTGTACAATAAAATCCATGAGCTTCTGTCCCAAAAAGCACTGCACTCTACGCGCCAGTAAAGCACACAGCTCCTTTGTTGCTCTAGTGAAAAACAGGAAGTGTCATCCAATTCCCAGGCAACCCAGGAAGGACAAATGCAACTTCCTCTCAGACCTGTAGGGGATGCCACACCCAAGACCTTAAGGAGCATGGCAGAGGCCCTACTAAAATCAGACACCCGTGATGGTCACGTAAATGTAACTGTTACTTTGCACATTTCTTCATTAGCACTTTTTTCATTCCAGCAATAAATTACTGCATTTGGCAGAGCAGCTCAGCAGGTATCTTTGTTGCCTCACACCTCCACCGCTAAAGGACAGAATCCCAGCATTCTTTGTGCACAGTCTGTACGTCGTTCTGCCATTTAGATGAAGTAACTGTCAAACTCCTCTTATTGTTCAGCATTATATCCAGGGTGACACTGCCACGGAGAGGCAGGTGAATAGGAAACGAGTGTGTACATTCAGCCATACGTGGCAGTAAAAATTAAATTTAAAAAGGGCATTGATACTGGCAGACTGAAAACTCAGGAGCACGCATGTGTTGATGGGTGAGGGGAGGTGTGTGTCCGTGTGTGTGTGGGGGGGGGGGGGGTTGCTGAGCTGAAGGCAGAGGAACGAACAGCAGCTTTGAAACTGTGTCCTTGAACCGATGGGCTCATGTCACTCGCCCCCTGTTCCCTGAGAGGTTCTTTACCAAAACCACATCTTTGGTCCTACATCTGAGTCGGCCTTGGTCACCTGCAGTTCTTATTCCCCCCGATCCACCACCCCTGCCCCGCCCAGCTCGAAATCCTCAGAAACTTCTTTTCAAACTGTAGGTCATGCAGAAAGCTGAAGAATTAATTTCTTCATCCTCCCTGTGTCCATCTGTATTTCATTTGCATAAATAACCTTAATGGAATGTAATGAAATGCAGCTTAAAATCTAAAGTGTTTTGAAGAAAGGTTAATTTAATCAGCAGCGTTCTGTCATTTGTGATTCCAGTGTGTGACTATACATTTTTGAGGACTAGAATCTTTGCCAGTTTTCAGTTATAAAGATGAATCTCAACTTTAATATAAAAAACCCCCCCAAAATATTAGTACTCCAAAACCCAAACTTGGACATGTGCTTTGAAAATTTAATTATTAAATGCTGATTCTTCACTAAAATGTTAAAATGACATGTAATTTCCCTCTTTTCCCCTCAAAAAATGTTACCGGTACTCGTAAGTCATTAATTGTCACTGTCAGGCATAATTGTCTCTGAGAAAATCTTCATACCATTAAATTTTTAATTTAAGAATTTTAGTTTTTTCAATGTTTGGCTTTGCAGGCAGTGTGACTTACTGGATACAAGTTCATTACACATCACAAGCACCCACACGCACACAGACACCTGTCCACATGAACTGCACGTTAATGAAGGATCAGAGGAACTGAAACACCAGGAAACAACACACAAAGACTGAAAACCTTCACATGCTCAGCGCGCGCACTCACACACACACACACACAAAACCCAGATCCAGATTAAACTCCACACTCCCTGGAGTTGTAAGGTAACAAAACTAACTAGTGAGCCATCAGTATAAATTATACAATTATTCAAAGATTATTTTATTCTTCGTACTTCTGGGTGGCACAGTGCCTTAGTAGATAGTGTTGTTTCCTCACACATTCGAGCTCCGGGATTTGAACGTGGCCCTCGGCTTTGTGAGTGTGAAGTTGGCGTGTTCTCCCCGCGCATGCGTGGGTTTGCTCCGGGTGCTCCAGTTTCCTCCCACGGCCTGGAGAAGCGCGATTCCAGCAGACAGGCGACACTCCGCTCCCTTACGCGTCCAACAGCGGGACGCAGCGAGGCCGTTCTGTCTCATCACATTCCGTCTCACGGAGGAGCTCGTTTTATCGGAACGAGCAGATCCACCATGCGGAACGAGCATGCAGGCGGACACAGAGGCACAGTCTTACCCCAAACAAAAAAAGCTTTTAACTCAATACAATATTGTCACGCCCCCCAACTCCACTGTGTGCTCAGTGACCCTTCAGTGAAATGAGCCGGCCCTGCCACACTCTCTCTCTCTCTCGTGCTCTCTCTCCACGGACGACGAGTAAAAGGACAGCAGACCGTAAGATGAGTGAACTCCCACCGACACCGACACACTCACTTAAAACAGCTGACTAAATATAAATGCAATTAGCGAGCATGCTGAGCGGCAAAAGTCGGCTGATCTGAGCACAAGGAAACATCCGTGCGCATCTCGGCACGAACCAGAGGTCCTAGATGGCACTAACCGAATCAGAGACCATGCTGTTCTTGACTGGACTGGGCTGGATTGGACTGTAATCCAATTCACTGGGCTGGCTTTCACAAAACAAAATTACAATAAACCAGCAGACGCGTAATTCCGACATACGCAAACACGTACTCAAGAAACTTTTCAATATAAACTTGAATAAACTTTGCGGTAAGTGCCTACACAAAACATCCTGCATACGGTAAAAGCTCGAGATGATGCATGCATTAAGCAGCGCAGCTGGGACAGGTGAGCAACTGCCTGTTTTACTGTCTGTCTATCATTAGTTACACATTGAGACAGTTTTCCATACCAATTGGGGAAATTCCGGCATACAGAAAAACCATATGTAATGAGTTGTGGAATACAGTAATTACCTATAGTATGTCGGGAACGGTCTATATTCGCAATAATATGGCTAAGCAATATTATAAATATTACTTAGATGCTGTAAGGTAAAAAAAAAAAAAAAAAAATTGGTTGGTATGTTATATACAAAATTATCGAGAAATGAGATGCTGGTAAAATCATGAAATGCTAGTATGTAGTAGTTATTTTCACACACCCACACACGCGCACACTCGCACAAACAAACAAACAACTTCTTAATAAGGCCTTTGCTCTAAGTACAACACTAGTCTGGAAAGACATGAGACCGTTAAGATTTTACCTGATGATAGTGGAATTAAGTCCTTCCCACCGGTCGTTAATAATCGCCATCTCATTCACCACAGAGTACATAAAAATTAATTACACTGAAACCAGCTGTACCACTTACGTTCTACTGTTCCCAAGGCTGGTGGAATATACACTACCCTGTACAATTCAAAGAAAACCCTAACTTATTTCATTTTTCTCCATACATGTTTAAAAAAACTGATACATCATAACATGCAGCAATCATACAAAAAAATGTACCAAGAAAGCCAGACCGCAGATTACCCGTATTTATTTACGATAGACCATGACAACAAAAACGTCATAGTAACATACGGTATTACACAGTGTGTACGTATCAAAGGATTCTGAGCTATTTCTGATGATGAGTACTCTAAATCCTCAACATGTCTACAATAAAGTGTTCCCTCGTGGTGGAGCGGCACTGTTAGTACCTTTTGATGAAGCCTTGTCTTGTGAACACGCTCAGTACTCTCTCCTGAGCTCACACAGCCCCTTATCAGACAGACATTTGAAAGATTTTACAGGCTCGATACCGGCCTGTCTCGGATAACATCACACCCGGCACAGGAAAACGGACAGACAGGAAGTCACCTCTAACGTAGCGTTAGTAGGCTTGGACTGTTGGTCTCACGCTGAAGCCCGTGTTAATGAATTGTGTGAGGTTGTGGAAAAAGCATCTCAAATGGTTTAACAAAAATGTTTACGTTATAAAGAGGATGGGGACATACAGAGGTGAACGTGTTCTAGAATGTTCCAGAACAAACATCGCGCGTCGCATTCCTGCCCTTGAGTTAAATGCAAAACGGCTGACGGCGCTCGGCAGTACGTTACGTATGAAAACTTTTCAGTGTAGAGACGCGTCAGAACAGCCCACCGGTGTGGAGGCTTTCGAGAAGTTTGGCGACTTAGCAGAGCACATGAGAACGTGCATGCTAGTTCGTTTTTTACGTCCTTCCTCTGTGTGGCTGGCTGAGCTTGATGAAGGACGTCCCTGTTTGATCTACCGCACAAAGCCGCGCAGAGTCACTTTTGGACCAAAAACACAAGCCAGCGGGGGCCATGATCTCCTGCAATCACACTCTAGTCGCCGTGACTCCGGAGGGTTTCACAGGGCAGTTGGGCAGCCAGGCCTGGTGCTGCCGAACAGAAATAGACTTTCATCACCACGGTTATGTTGCCAGACTCCCCAGGCCATTTTCGAGAACCCGTCTGACAAAGCTATCAGCCTCGCAGAACCTCGCCACAACTGCCAGCGCTGAAATAATGCCTCTGTCGAAAGTTTGTTTCTCCAAAGCAAGAGACAGCCTCGCCACAATAGGAGAGAGATGACTGTTCTCTATTGACCAAACAGGGAGAGCGTCCAAGACACAGAGAGCTCTGTAAAGCAAATTCCAGTGTTGACAATCGTGATCCGTCTGTTTTTTGTTTTGCAGCAGTAAAAAAGCGTAATTATGCTTCAGGAGCTTAATGCCAAGAGAACTTAAATGGGATTTCTACTATTGTGTGACTCATCAGTAATCTTCAAACTTCCAGCTTCTTTCCATATGCGAAGGGAATATTCAGATTTGAAAAGGCAACAACACAGAAGCTGAAAATATTCATTCAATTCAAAATTAGAAAGAAAAAATCTGTGCTGTGAGTGTTACACAGTCTGGAAATGCAAAAATAAATAAACAAACAAATAAATAAGGGAAATTCCCATTTGAATTAACAAAGCCCGCCGCCCTGGAAAAAAGATGAAAATTTATTAATTTAAACTTATGCACACTTGATGCCTGTCATGGCGAAGAGCTTTCTAGAAACATCTCTCAGAAATTGATACAAATATGCCCCTGAGCGTCCATTACGTCTCTCCTGTAACTGTACATTCAACACCTGTCAGCCGGGAGGATTTTCAGTTGTGCACATACGAGTAACGAGATTATTGCAGGGCTGTATCTCAAATCCACAGAAGATGGAGCTGAAATTAACAGCCACTCACCTTTGACCCTTTGCAGGGCAGGGGGCACTCTCATTAAAACTCATTCAGACTTCGACGTGCGCTGCGGAGCGACACAGATTTTCCTGTCAATCTAGAAGTCACACACTGACTGATCACTTTACTTCCGTAATCTATTAATCTGACGCTCGGTACATTATTATTTTAGCACGGTTGCTGTTATTGCTATTGGTATTATTAGTCAGACAGATTACACCTGCAGCACCTGTTCAGCCATGATGAGCCGCTGAGAGTCTGTTTACTGATGGAAATCAACACTCCTCATTAATTTCTCTCTCCGAACGAACAAACTGTTAACTAGAGTGCAAAAAGAGCTCTGTGATAACCCAATGGACCCAATACAAGATTATTAAGGGGGGGGGGGCAGACATGGAAACAAACTGGGTTCTCATCAAACTGTGCTCAAAAAAGGAGTGCGGAAAGCCATTTGTAAAGGCCGCCAATGTTTTCTGAGATAACAGTAAAATCACAGTCGTGAGCATGTTCACAGCCCACGGTGCCTTTAAATGCCCTCATCAGGTCGAAGTTGATCGGAATTCCAGCCTGGTCGCAGCGACACGTGGAACTTAAAGCCGGTGACTGCCATGGTACGCACATCCACAAGGCTCCGTGTGCCGCTGATGACACCACGATGTCCCAGGCGCCCTGTTTTTCTCGAGCTTGCAAGTGCGCTGAGCTGTTAGCGCCTTTGTCATTGTCAGGGCAACTCATGCACACAAATGTCAGCTGGGTCAGAAGTCAAAGGTGAGTCAACAGGGCCAAACTAGGATGCTGGACTGTACATATTGCATCACGTGTCACAATACCAAAATCGGTAATCTTCAAATTAAAGCAGCGTCTTTTCCAAAAGAGAGTTTTGACAATTAAATCACAGTTCTGTTCGTTAAATTACGGCCTAGCACCATCCCGAAAATGATCTGTCATGGGGAGGGAAATGCAAGTGGCACAGTATATGACTAAAAACTGAGTATAATATTACACTGGGGCATAAACAGCAAATAATGTTTTCCATTGACAAATAAACACTATGTACATGTATTGCATGTATGTTTTCGTTTCTATAACATGTAACAGCTGACTAGTTATGTCTCCTACTATACACATAAGTGGTGCCAATCACACATTGTAGCTACACGGAACACCCACTAATTTGCTAAGCATACATTTCATATGATCACTTGGCTTCCTCGGCAACGGAGTCAGCTAAATGGCTACATTTCTCTGCATTTTGACGGGGGATAGTTAGCAAGCCAGCGTTGGGGCAGCATGCTAATTATATCACAATACAGTGAAAAGGCTGTGAACACAGTGCTTTCCATTTGAAGCGAGTTGATGACAGACTACAAACTGCCAGATATCCGAGTAGCTATGGGATCTATTACACTGTTATCAGATGAGTCACCGGCTTCTTTCAGTACACGTGTATCGTCATTATAATATGTTTAAAACATTTTGAGTTGCTTTAATATTAGTGTATACGAAATAAAGATTAACGGCTCATTCCACGGTGAGCGTCCGAACTGGCCGGGGGCCTGGCTGTTAAACATAGCAGATTGAATTGTAGCTTCTCGCCGGGGTGCACACTGATCACATTAATTGGGTTTTGTTTAATATGTGAAAAGGCTGAAGTCAGCATGTTCCATCACCGCTTGGAACTCTTGTTAAAAATGCGCTATAATCACTTGTTTTATATATGTTCAAAGCTGAATAATCTTTCTTGGGCGCCCCTATTCCTCGGGGTGGGGGGGGGGGAGCTGTTGCACTGTATTTCAAGCGAACTGTGAACTGTGAACCACTAACAGGGTTGAGCCGGCGTAAGACTATTTGTCCTGAGCATGTTTCCTTCCTTAGGATGACTTGGATGTAGATGCACCCTCCCCAAAAAGATCAGTGGGTGCCTGCTGACCCCAGCAAACCAACACAGCTAACAGGTCGGAAAATGTCCATCTGCTACCCTCCAGAGTCCCAACATCCCTCCACACCACTCTGCATCACTAACCCATTAAACCCACCAGGTGGAAGGTGGTACCACTATCATGGGACTACTCTGGTCCTCCAACCATCAACACCTTCGTCTGAGCGTCTCCTGCACTTGACTCATAATAACCAAGTTCTACCCCATGTCAAAACTAACTATTGATTCCTCTGTCCTAAATCTGCTGGAAGTTGTCTGAGTGTTTATAGATTTTCCGGCAGAGGTGCTCTGCGTGGGAAACAGCGCCGTTGCCCTTGGTTTCACTGAGAGATTCCGCTGATGTGTCGCCATGACAACCAGCCACACCCCACAGAAAGAGGGCTTTCTGCTCCTCTCCTAATGAGACACGGTGCGCACTGGCCATTCTGGCTCCCTTCAAACCAGAACACTTTCAAGTGAGGTCAAACCAGTCCAATCAACTGAACACTTCAGTCAAGTGACTAGTCTGAGAGCAAACCTGAACACACTTTTCCCCACATGGACATTCAGGATTTTTCCACTCAAAATCAATTAGCAAAAACTCTTTAAAACGGTTGGTAATGTAGGTGCCGATAAAGAATGCTCCACTGACCAAGTGGGACAGTGTCAGTCCTGTCAGCCCTCAGTCCGGCTGCTATACAACACTACAGTACTGACATAGTAGGCGTCAGCACAGGCTGTTAACAAAATCCAGCACCTCTTCGAAAGGCACTTAACCCCCCCTCTGAACATAGCCAAATTGCTTTCAACTACTCATCAATCCTGTCAGTCATTTTCTGACGGTTCTCCAAGTGTGAGCACTGGGGATTTTCGAGCCTTCGGCCAGAAACCTGCTGGTCTCTCCTGGGTCCAACTTGCCTTCTGGGCCTTGGATTTAAGAAGATATGAAGTGCCGATCAGAACACAGCGGCTTTTCCTGCTAGCCGCGGTGTTGAATAATAACACGTGCCCCCCTCCTGCGGGGCTTCGCTTGTTCTAAAAGTCAGAGTCAAATTACTGAGTGCCGTGAAGCCAACTGGTCACGTGGAACCGGCACAGACATCCTAACAAGCACAGTTACAGAACTTCTGCCTTGACTGCCTTTGAATCCTTCATTCTGTTTACGTCGAGCATCTGAGGGTGACAGATCTGGTTATTTTACTTTTGTTTAAAAGAGATGAATGAGGGGGTGGGGGTATGGAAGGCCAGAGAGGGTGGCGGGGAAGAAAAAAAAATGGTCTTAAATAACTTCCCACTCAGCCATGGCTTGGAGACACGGAAAAGTGTTGTGACACAGATGCGCGCACACATACAGGCGGCCCAACTGCGATGGCAGACAAAGCTGTAATTCCCAGGACCTCAGAACTAACTAATCAGCACAAACCAGTCTTCTGCAAACCACGTGACGGACCCAGACTTGACTCCCCTCAGCATCATTATAGGCAGGTAGATTTTCCTGAGCATCCACTGGGGATTGAATCTGTGCTCATCTTGCTGTTCTGGCACCAATGCCTGAACGTGACTGTCTCCAACCACTGCGTTCACGTCTGGATTTCAATCCAAACTGAACAATCAGAACTCCGTTCCTGAGCTGGAAACAACAAGCGTCTGCTTCCTGTAGTAGAACATCTACATGTTTAGCATTTCGTTTGTCACGTACAGGTAATTCCCGATTTACAATGGAGATGCGTTCCGATGACCCCATTGTAACTTGAAAATATCGTAAATCAAAACATGGCCAAAACACCAGAAACACCAAAAGAAATATGTGCTCTAACACCGAGACAGCTGAACTGTGTCGATCACCGGCGAGAGCGAGGCGTCTCACAAGGCGGGACACGCGTACGTCCCGGCAGCGTCCCAACGTATCGTACCGCATACGCCTGCCATGCGAAAACTTAAAATATTTTTACAATTAAGTTGTACGGCTATCGTCATCGTAAGATCAACTATGCAGTCAGAGTATATATTGACTGCGTCGGCCCGTTATTAACTCAGATTTACCAGCAGGCCCGAAAAACAGACCTAATCTCATCTCGGACTTCTCCAATATGCATGAACATCATTATATTTAATACAAACATTAATACAATTCAGTGTTTAATTTGTACATGTGTAGTAGGTAACACATTATGTATTACATAAGTAACAAGTAAACATGTGCAGGAGAAAAAAGAAATTTTAATGTATTCATCTTTAAGAAGAACACTAAATTGTATTTAGGTCATGAATGTATTATTTCTCTTCACCAACGTTGTTTGTTGAGGCCTCATAGCCCTGTGAAAATAATATGTAAAGGAATTTATTAGATTATTACACTTAAATCCCACTGCTGTCTTTTTCTAGGAGGTAAATCTCCTTGAATTAAAAAATAAACATTGTGCCTAGAAAGAGCCATGGGAGATGTATTATGTAGATGTAGTTCGATATAAATAAAAAATATGAACAGGATTGAGGTTTAAATATGTTTTTTGAGCGCTGGTTATTCATTACCTGACAATGAAGATTAGTGTTAACCTCCCCTCCCCCCCATGCGGAATGGATGAAAAAAAAACCAGAATAATCCCATTCTGCCTCCTGGATGAGTGTTTAATCTGAGGATCCGCTTCTGTGCTGCACTGTTTAATGTTACAAAACCGCGGAGCGCTCGGTCAGCCCCCGTCAACTGTAAATCTGTACGGTAAAAAAGAAGAACAATAAAATGCCTTCCAGTTTCCAGAACTCATTACATAAAGTTCCACTGCTCGTTATTGCAAAATAACACAAGCGCCCGTGTTGTAATTTATTTCAGATGCGACATTCCCGACCTCATTTTAAAGATGCGTCCCAGAAGCCGTAAGTCACTGATATGGAACAGAGAAGCCAATAGTCTTGGCTAAACACTGACTTATTCATATGTCAGGTGCCCTGGGTGACGACCATCTGCAGTGGCCACCTTCACAGCTCTGTGGAGTAATGAAGAACATTAGGGACGCTTACACAACAGCTCAGGGAAGCCTGTGCTCTGGAGCATTTCTGCATTGCTTTGTTTATAGATTTGGACGTCTTGCTTGAGGTTGTCTTTGCAGCAGGTCACCAAGAAACAGAGATGAGACCCAAAGGCGGAGCTTTAGAACGGTATGAAGTTGGTGCAAAGGGGAGTGGCTACAACAGATGTGGCTAACAGTGCCCACGCAGGCATGAATCAGTTGTAAATCTCCTTCCTGTGAAACTAAGGACAGAACATCTGTATGTGAGGAGGCCAGACGCACAAAGTGCTACAGAAGCTTGCAGCCTGTACTGAAAACTTTCCGGAGTTGTGTAACGCAATATTAATGATTTATCACAATCTTAGGGGAAAAAAATGATTTTTTTGGCAAAACATCAGCAGACGTCAGTTTCAGGTTGGGGACGATTACTCATATATTGAAAAAAGAACGTACATGAGATTAGCTACATCACAACAAATCAACAACCGTTAAATAAGATGCGTGCGCTGATAACGTCTCGCCGCTGTTTAAGCGGCGCAGCTCAGCTTACGTACGAGAACAGGTGCTGATGCTGAGGTCGGCGCAACCCTCAGCGCTGATCATGTGACAGCAGCCTAAGGGACATCCAGAGTTACTGTATTACTGTGTCCCTTTGAACTGTGCAGAAGAGTCTGAAAACCAGAAAGTCATCCACAAACATACATACAGTCTCTAAGCCACACTAGCGGTCAGTAGCCATTCCACCAGGTGTTAAACATCCTCAGCAGAATGTGGTGAGGTTATCTGCGGAGCAGCAGTGCTTGTCGCTCCGGTTGCAGGTGAAATGCGACCGCGCTGCAAAGTGTTGCAGGTGTTACCAGCTGCTGACGGAGATCTACAGGGCTGCCTCCGGACGGTTGCATCACCCAGCGGCTCTCCAACTGTGATCAACAATGCAACGCGTTCGTCGTGCTGTCAGGGCTCCACTGCACACTCTCGCGCTGTGAATTGTTGAGCACATGCCCAGCTGTCTGAAAACATCTGAAAACATTTCCTCTAGAAAACAGCCTCAGTCTGACACATGCTCCCGTTTCATGTTTCATACATGTATCTGTCAGTTCTTATTTTCAAAATTAAGCATAAATGATTAGCTGCCCAAGTTAGTAAGCCTTTTCTTGTGTAATTAAGCATCAAGTCTGACATGAAGGTGAACCAACTCTCACGAAGAAGACCACAGAATGCAAAAGAGTTTCAGATGTGCAGGATCAATGAAGCAGTCTATGCTCCTGAAGTTCTCTCCCAATTCAGTCATCATTCTGGTGTGAACGCAGCACATCTTTTGTGAGAAACGTCTTCGAGGTGAGAATGGAGTTTTCACAACCCAAGAAGGATCCGAAACAAATGGATGCATCTCCGTGCCAAGTGTCAGATGTTGGCAGGGGTGCCGATGAGCTCCACAAAAAGCATCCACACCCACCTTTTCCAGTCTGAATGAAACCTGAAGAAGAAGGTGTTCTCGGGTTTAATTTAGAAGTCAAAAGGACAAAAATCTTCCCAAAAACTTCAGTTTAAGGGAGACAGGCAGCTCTTGTGTCGGGCGAATGAGCTCGTGGTCCTTCGTTCAGCCCTTTCTTACGATGAGGAAAGAGATGTGAAATCACATGTGGCAATAACCTTGACATTGTTGTTAGAAATCAGAGAATACTGACGTAAGTTTACTCATGGGTTTGGTTTAGCTGTCAATGCATTTCCCCAACTACTTACAAATCAAGCTTTCTGTGCAGTACACAGAAATTGCCCTTTTAACTTATTTTTTTCAGTACTACCCTATGACTTAACGTTTGAAATGTCAAATATAGTTAAAAAAAATTCAGGATTTGCTATATACCTCATTTAAATCTCAAAGGTTAAATACAGAGAGCAGACTGTGGGTCAACATCAAAGGCAAAAACTTTGGATTAGGATTCCTCAAGGGGATTAAATGACCTGGTAACAGAGGCTTCCTCTGATCCGCCAGCCAATCATCGAGCCTGAAACAGAGGCTTCCTCTGATCTACCAGCCAATCATCGAGCTGGAAACAGAGGCTTCCTCTGATCCACCAGCCAATCATCATAAACGCAGGTTCATTTGTACTACCCCCTGTCCCTCATCACCACATGCTACCTGAAATAACTGTCTTAACAATACCGATACCGAATGATCACCCGCAGCCCAAACGTACCTGCCGTGCGGTTCTGTGACCGCTCTCTTTGGAACATAAGAACTCATGAAACACTCAGTGCCAGCGATAGACTAGAAAATCAGAGAAAGGAATGGGGCTTAGCTTTCATGGCAGACCTCAGTCCCAGTTACACAAAGGTGTGATGTGGGTGGAGTTAACCGGCGCTCATTGGGTGGACATGAAGCACATCACTTTGCCACGATGGTAAAGGGCAAAGCCACATGAACACAGAAGGAGAGACCAGGTATAGTACAGCAGACAACAAGTTTAGGGTTCAGGGAGAAAAAAGCCCACATAGTTATAAAGAAAAGTTGGTGTGTTAAAAAATATATTGTTGCCAGGTTAGTGGCTGTATTATACCTTTCCTCAGGAGAGACACATGTCCTGTCGACTTTAAAAAGATGACCATTTCTATTACCACTATGGCAAATCACCAGGTCTTCACGGCTATGGAAACCTCTGTAACACATTGTGGTGTTACTGGAGAACCCAGTTCCTCAGGTTTTATTATGGTGAGACTTCAGATTGTGTGACCAGCAGCCTGTGTGGAGGGCGCACTCGCTACACAGCAGCTCCCAGTTCCTTCCGCACTGGTCCACGCCCGGCGGACTCGTCTTTCAGCGTCCTTCAGCCACAGTGGACACACTGAACACAGGGAGAAACCCATCTCTGGAGGAACTTTCTCAACTGTCCCCTCAAACTAAAACTGAAAATTAATATTATCAACATAAGCAGAATATTTTTTCTGAGCAACATGAGAACTTTGATCGTGTCTGTGCTAGGGCCTTGCTCAGGCATAGAGCAGAAGGTTTCTCCTCAGACACATGCAGTGCATCTTTTAGGTACAAAAAAAATATATACAAAAATTAAACAACAGAGGCTGAACTGTGAAACGAGTTCCGAGACTGCGTACAGAGCTGGACAGGCCAGGTAGCAGAAAGTGACTAAATTAGCTTTCGGCAAATGGAACGAATCTTCTGGAAATATATATATTTTTTTAGCTAGTTTGGTCAATTGTTCTCTCTGTCAGTGTCTGTTATCACCATAATCAATTTCAGTTCAGAAATTACAGCATTTCACTGTAATGGAAAAACATGCCTTGTGAAAAGTGAGTGACTATCATAGCAGGATGAGGCTAGAATTTTTCCTGAGATTTGGAGCCCAATAGTAAGGGAATTATTGTATACAAATTTGGTTTTTATCATTTCAGACAGACAATAGACATTTCACTTAGCGAGTGAAGCCGCCGCATATTGCTATCAAAGACAAAAGTTAAATTAACACTAAATTAGCTCAGTATGTTAATTTGTACAGCCAGCCAGTCAGTCAGTTTTCATTTGCACGCAACGTGTGATTGTTAATACTTGAATATGCGATGGCATTGTCTTGAAAGACGGTACGATGAATTAACTTGTCCGTTTCTGTGTTACATGATGTACGCTGCACACTTAATTGGATTGCTGTAATGTGTTTGTCTTTGAATGGCGTGGCTGTCGGAGCATTCTACACTGCCACTCATCTTAGGGGAGATGTTAAAACTGAGCAACGTCTGCAGTCGTCCTTGGTGTCAACAAACGAACGGGTAGCTCTGGGCCAGCGGTTCCTAACCTGGGCTGCCGGCACCCCCAAGGGGCGCGAGAGTCAGTTCTTGGGGGTGCGAGGAGAGGATCCGGAAGGATGTCTTTTTTAGTTTGTAGTTTGCATCACTTCCTCTCATGTTAGCAGCTGGGGGTGCGGGGTGGAACTTCAAAATCCCAGGGGGTGCCGGGATAAAAAAAGGTTTAGAACCACTGTTATAGGCAACTGTGCTCTGTCCTGTTCATGACGCCCCTGTCACCTGCAGCCATGCCACACCTGGACCTGAGGAGCTATGTCATCGCGTGAGGACGTGAGCTCCATGTCCTGTGGACACCCTGACCTGTCCTGCACCTGCCAACCTTCAGAGAGTGGCGTTTTCAGCATCTCTGAATATGTGCCGAGTTAAAAACAAATCCTAGGTTCCCACACTCACACAGACAATCGCATACGTGCTCCGCATTATGAATATTAATTATGCAATTACGAGCTGATTAATGCAGCTGCAATAAATCTGTGTGCCGCGGCGCTGCAGACAGCAGCGCAACTGCGAATGCCGGTGAAGTTGTGCATTAACAGGATCGTGTTGCAGGTCCAAGGCAGTGCAGGAAGAGCCCAGGGTCCCTATAACACCCATCAGAATCCATGCCTTCGTTCTGTATATTGTTTCTTTCCTTCCATCTCACCCCGCTCCAAGCTGCTTGATTCCCCCACTCAACCCCCCCCCCCCCCCACCATCTCTCAGTTTCCTCAAGCCACACTTAATTGGTAACACTCCAATATAATTGCAACCAGCCTCTCTCATTTGAATTTCATATCAATAAATAATTCTGAGGAGGCGGCAGAGAGAAAGCGCTCATTAATAATTGCTGAACATATTTCAGAGGCTGAACGAGTGTCCGAAATGAATACAGAGGAGGAGGAGCGGACAGTGCGTGACCGTCACGGCCAAGAACACGACAGCAGTAGACTCTCCTTGGCGGCCCCCCCCCCCCACCCACCAGCACCAGAACGCCCAAAGGTGGACGAGAAAACAGGGGGAGAGG
>JABJVR010023084.1:0-37867 GCA_025773905.1 Chitala chitala
CAGATTTCTGAAAAGACCACTTAGAGATCAAAGTGAATTGAACATTGTTTGGGACAGGAGGGTCATCTGGAAAGAAGCTGTTCAGTCAAGACATCTATGTTTTCATACACTTGTTATATTGTGCGTCCTGGTGATGAGTGAGAGAAGAGTGTAAAGTAAGGATAGCTATTTGTAATTTGTATTTGTTGAACACAGCTAATAAAAATAAAATAAAAAGCAAAAGCATACACTTACTACAATTAGTTCAATTGGAATCGGCACAAATAACTTCTTCCTGTAGATTGCATTGATTTCCTTGACCACAATGAGAGGCACAAGGCTGATCACACTGGCCACTAAGGTGGGTATTTTGGTCTTATACAGCACAGAGCATATGTTAATCACGTGCTGAAAAGAAACACAACAATTATACTTTTTCACTCTGTCCAAAAGCTGATATGTGGTATTTATTGTTTTTATAACCATACAGAAGTAAAGCAACACAGCCCTGTTTGTTTTATAATGAAGTCATGAAAGAATAAAACTCTGTGTATAGAGGTGGTTAGAGAACGGACTTGGTACTGACATAGATCACGCTAAGAACTCCATCGAAATTTTTCGTGCTCACGCCGAAAATGTACTTCAGCTGGGAGATCACAACTTGTGCAGCAGCTGCCGTAGTGTAGCCCCGTACCAGCGGCTCGGACAGATACGTTGCCATGAAGCCAAAGTGTACCAGGCCCAGCAGAACCTGAAGAGAGGAAGTGCAAGTGAGCTACGTTTTAAGGACCATGACAGTCCTTAAACATACCACAGGCACTGTGCATAAAACCGCTGTAACTGCCATGATAAGCATCCACCCATCCATCCATCTCTATACTGCTTGTCCAATACAGAGTCACGGGAAGCCTGGAGCCCATCCTAGGGGGCACAGGGCTCAGGGCAGGGGACACCCAGGGCAGGGCGCCAACCCACCACAAGCCATGATAAACAGGTCAAAGAAAGGCGAAGATGTGCAAAGGAGCTGGTGGACATACCTGGATAACCCCTCCCAGGAAGGCTAAAGCAGCAGCCACCTCAACCCTGTATGCAGTCTGTGCAGCTGTGTCTACCACCAAAGTGCCATTGGTGCCATTGACCATGAAGGCGCTGTCTGGGGCCATGTGCTGTACGACATTGCCTACCATGATGCTCACCACTGCAAAAGTTCCTGAAATTACCCAAACACCATCACACGTGAGAACATGGGTTTGGGTTAACGTGTCAAGACCTGGATGTGAGACTGCTAATGTGCACAACATTACCTTACTGCTCCTTAATGATATTCACAGTTCAAGCTAATACTACAAGAGCAAGAGCTAAAACTGCACACAATGTTCACATATAAAACATCAGAACTACTTAAATAAATATGGTAAATATGTCATGAAATTAATTTACTTTACAAAGTGTTGCCTGGTCTATAAACAGGTAATAAACTGAATATAATCTAAAATTATTTTGGTACTAGACTTTCGTTGCTTACCAATGGAGACTTGCTTACCAATGGAGACGTGTCGGGATGTCCCAAACACAAAGTAAACCAGGACAGGGAAGAAGGAACTGTAGAGGCCATAAACAGGTGGGACAGAGGCCAGCAGTGCATACGCCATGCCTGAAAGATCAAAAATCATTGGGACAGCTTTATTCACTTTGTCTTTTGCAAAACAGCCTAGTCTAGATTCCCTGCTGAACATCTATTTGGCTCAGTTGTAACAGCAGGGAATTTTTACATACAAGTGTATATATACACAAAAAACCTCGTGGGCCCAAAAAAGCATTTGGACACTTAAGCCAAGCTTAAAAATGTCAGACTTTTTTTTGATTATGTAATAAAATGTCAAACCAAATTGTATTTATGTTAAAGAAAGACTTAATATACCTGGTTTTAATGATCTTTTGGGCAAAGTACTCTAGACACCCCTTAACACAAGACATACTTATCATTTACTTTTTAATGCAAAAATAAATTTAAAAAAATACATAAATACTGGACTGAGTGAATTAAATTTGTGAACTTGCAACACGAACGGCAGCCTGTGTACATCCATCATTTTTGTATTATGTAGAGAACATGATGAAAAGGTGCCTGCATCACATCTTAACTACTTTGTCCACTTATATAAAGTATCACACACAGTTTCTTACTCAATGAATGTCAAAGTGAATTAGTCTCATTCATAGTCACGTCTAGTTCATACTTTTTCAAGACTTTTACCACCATTAAATCTGAACTGAATCAACATCATACAGTTAATGCATAATCCCGTGGTATTAATCATGTGCTGGGTTTAGTACATATGATATTTAGACTGCAGCTCATTTCTGTGATGCTTAATGAGAAATGGGCAGTGTCATACTCCTTCCATGTGTGATCAGGAATGAGGCTTACTCTGTGGCAGGTGCATGATGCCAACACTGACTCCAGAGACAAGGTCTCCTGGGCCATAACTTCTGAGGGGGTAATAAGGCAGCCAGGTGAGCACAGGAAACCAGCTTAGTGCGCTGCGTTTGAGTCCCTGAACCGAGCAGCATCTGTAAGGGTGGGGGGTGTGGGGTGGAGGTTATGAACACGGAAGAGGTGGTAGGTCGCTGACTTTTCTAGACCACATTACATGATGCTAAAGCTGAGGAAGAGAGGGAGAGAGAGAGAGAGAGAGAGAGAGAGAGAGAGAGAGAGAGAGACATACAGACAGACAGACAGAGAGGGAGAAGTGGAATATTATGAGAGCTGAAGTACTACAACAGAGACAGAGGCTGGTGTAACCAAAACAATAGATGTTTTATTGGAGCCATACTGCTGTTTAAAAAGAAATGCATAAAAAGGAGGAGGAGGGGGGGTGCTTCTTGGCTTAGGTAACAATACAATACAATACAACTTTATTTATAAAGCCCTTTTAACCAGCCAATGCTGACACAAAGTGCTGTACAGCAAAAAACAAAAAAATAGAAAAACAGAAAAATAAAAACAACAAGAATACAAACAGATATGATCGACATATCATGCTGGATAAAGTAAGAAGCACTGCACAACACACAGTAAGTCACGATGTCAAATACACATCACACACAGGTGGGAATGCAGGGGAACTGAAGGAACCATACCAAAACCTAGCCTGCAGGCTGCCTCCCTTAGGACCAGCTGAAGAATACACACATAACTAATAAAGAAATGAACACAAACCAAAACAGTGGAATAAATAGTAGCCAGCTATCACTTGTTGGGTGGACAGCTTGTCCTGCAAATATAATGCTAGCTGTTATTGTACAGTTAGCGGTAAAGACTTACTGAACTATGTTTGGTCAAAGAAAATGTACCCAGCTTTGGTAAGCATACCATGCCAAAACGTGCACAAAAGAGAACAGAAACGGAAAAAGACTGCTGGCAACACAGACTTAAAACAAAAGGAATTAACAGACACCAGCAAATAAACTTCGTTCCCCATAGGTGTTCTACTTGCTTCAGTACTAAAAATCTACTTTCACCCACACTACCTAATTGCTTGCCTTTCAACTAGTGAAGCTATATAACGGTGTTTCTCCTGGGTCCTAAGGTCCCATCACTCACATTTCATTTCCAGCATGCTCATTTATCAAATACTGTACCCATATTTTACCCTTGAACCTATGTCAGTATTTCAAAATTACATCTGTAATCAGTGATATTGCTCTGCAAGGTGATAACTGATGATTTCACAGTAGGTTATCTGTTCTACAACTAAAACTACATGATACAGTTTCACCATGTATTCCAAACTGACACTCTGCCTCTTACCTTACTGAATCTTTCAGGAAATCCTTCATGCAAAACTTCTTAGAAGGAATCTCCTTCTGGGCCACATCCTCCAGGTTCTGTTCATCCAGCACACATCTTTCCACTTGATACCATGCACAACTCTGTTCTTCCGCCATTTTCAGTGCAGTTCCCTTGGAACCTGCAGTCTGCAAAGTTGGTTGCCAGACTATAATACTGTGCTCTTCATTATAGAAAGTGCGCTTATTTGCCTTTCTAGAAGTCAAAAGTTGAGTGTTGCAGTAATTTCAAAGGAAATTGTGGTTTCACTTTAATATGAAAGAAAATAAGGTGTTAACAGTGACTTTCTCAAATCTGAGCAGCAGGCCTGGCAAAAAAAGAAAAGAAAAGATTTAATGATGAAGAAATAAAATGGAAAAAATAATTCCCCAAATTATGGTGCTTTATATTAAAATGCATTGGCTTTGTTTGACGAGCACAATGGTTTATTAAACTTTCTATTAAACTTTTTCTGAAAGAACCATCCCTTTCCCAGCGACAACTGTTTCCACCATGTACCACATGTACACCTTTACAGACGAGGAAGAAAATCCTCTTTTGAAAATTAACCCTGAGAAAATACACACACGCAAGAAACGGAATATCAGATGATGCCTGTGTCGGTGTTGAGTCTCTTCCTTTGGAGTCTGGAGCCTGAATATCTGGTGGCGAATTTTAAAAGTTCCTTATCCTGCTCATTTAATGTAGTAAATTGCACGCATTTTAACTAAACTTTCGGTTAAAGTTAAAGCGTTATTCCAAATACTATCAAAGTCAGTAAATTTGTTGGACAGTTTGTCGTCAGTTTATAATTCGTGAAGGTCTCCAAAGTCTTTATATTACGAAACTTAAAAAGAGGAGCCCACGGATAAGACAGGAATAGTCAGGAATTTAAGAAACTGAATTTCAACATTTTAAAACTCACTTTTTTTCTCTCTCTGTACAATACAATTGTACAGAATGGTAATTTAGGCGTGAATTTTATCAAACTAATCCTCGGTTATACGGTTGAAATGGAGATGCCTACATTAAAAATTATAGATATTCCATATTTTAAAGTAGTATGTCCCGTTCCGGGAGTACTCCCGTTTTTCTCGTGGTCCCCTGAAACGCAACGAAATGAAATGATACTAAAATGATACAACGAACACGAATATGTTATTGGAAGGGTCCTTTCGACACATTCCCCAGTTATCTGTCAATGAATGTGAATAATACCTACTGTATTTAGGATGGCGGAGCGACACCAGCTGTTCCGATAGAGATCATCCTGACGTCCATGATGAAACGTGCAAAGGTTTGTTCACTTAAACGGAAATTAGTTTGCTGAATTAATTCGTGCTAAATTTGTGTTACTCGACATTTCAATGTCTATATAACAGACCGGCTGAAAATTCTCTATGTTGACCTACTGTATATAACCTTTTGTGGTTATGAGTGAAGTCGTACTTATGTATGTTATCTCGAGTGCGTAATGACACAAGTGTGAGTACGTGTTTGTTCACGTGGGAATAAGGCGTACACTTAGGTTATTATCGTGCTTTTTCATTATGCACGATAAGATACTGTAACTGTAATGTAGCCCTGTGATGTTCTCATTTCATAAATGTATAAATGACGTTTCATTGTTCAGATGGTCATAAAGAATTAACCAGTTTAAAAGTATGTTAAAAGTGGTTATACTTAAAATATATTGCATATTTGGATGTTTAAAAAATCTAAACGTAGTGTTGATGTTTATACAGTATATAAATGTTTCATATATAAGATTTAAACTTCTAAATAGCATCAGTCCACTACATTAAAACTGACATAAGCGCGTCTGTCGTGTTTTCTAAACCCTGGAACAGATCAGCATCCGTATAATAAAGTGATAAAAAAAAATCTGCTGCTTTCTTGTTCACTTCCAAATTACACCCATCTTTATTTTATTTATTTGTTGTAATGTAAACAGCTACGTTCTTTTCAAATGAAGTTCAGATGTATATGTACCTATTAAATTAAGAAGATATTGTGTTTTATCTCTGTAGAACCGGATCGTCTTTTTTATCTTGCGGTAGTGTTGAGCCTACAGCAGAGTAATTTCGAAAACGTGTAGGTGTCACACGGTGCGTTAAGTTTTTGGTGTTATAATTATATAACATGTTTGATCGATATCTGTTTATTCATAGATCGAATATTTAATCAATTGATTATCGAAATGTAAACGGACTTTTGACACTTTTATAGTTTTATGTTGTATCTATTATGTTATTAGGCTTAACGGTGAAAGGTATAATGTGCTTTAGCTTTTTTAACCTTCTTCTAATTGGAAAGGACGCGGTTATGCAATAAACTATAAACTGAGGTCTTCTACTTGGGTGAATTTATATAGTACGTGAATTAAAATATACACACAGACAAACACAATGCAACTACCAGAAATAAAACTGCACAAAAGGCTGACAAAAGCAAACCGCCCTACTTACACCCTTATTAACAAGCATGTTTTTAAGTTTAATTGCCCTTGGTTGTTTTCTAAATGTTATTACGATAAATCAAGACACTAGTCTATGTAGGCCTGCTATAAATTGTATTTGGGGGTCTTTTTTTTAACTATTTTCATTATTTATTTAACTTGCTGACTGACAATCCAAGTTTTGTATGCGTTCGCTTTCGCAACTGCTACTTTGTGAGTTTTAAGAGGAATTTAGAACGCGGTCACTAAATTCCAGGGCCTTTTTGTTTCTTCTAAACGCTACAGTTTATTTTAAACGCCTATGAACACGTAGTGTTTATATGGTAGAACAATACTATATTACACCAAATATTAGAATTTTGCTGCTGTGTGACTAACAAATGATTGTCTTATCTTAGTAAGCACATTATACTTACTATAATATACTACTACAATTATTATTATTATTATTATTATTATTATTATTATTATTAGCAGTAGTAGTGGGCAGGCACTGAAGTTTGCGCCACACAGAGGATCGAAGGTGACAAATTGAAATATTTCTTTTATTTGTTTGAATGCAGTGTTCATAATCTAATGAAGTGAAAAACGTTGCAGTCCCTTTTTTGTTAATAAGGAAATCTTTGTAAGTAGGGCAGTTTGCTTTTGTTAGCCTTTTGTGCAGTTTAATTTCTGGTACTTTCTATTATATTTTTAGTTACTTTCTATATTTTATAGATGCATATATTTTGTTATTGAAGTTGTGTTTCAAATAAAGGCTTTTATCCCACCTAAGTATGACCTGGTCATTCATGAATGACTGCAAAAATGAGCGCAATTGGAACTCAAAAATTTGTAATGTGAAGGGAATTTAACTAATGTTCTCGTAAGGTTTTTCAAAGGTTATCTGTAATGTAAAGAGTAGGGGAATATTTATACAACCAAAAGGGAACATTCTGTAAAGGTTGCCTAGAGGTTGACAGATAAGGAAAATTAGGAGAGCATTCTAGGAACCAAACATGCAATTAATAGCTAACGTCCTCTTAACTTCTAGAAAACTTTCCATGGCACCCACACAACTACCTTAAACAAACTTTCAGGCAACGTTCCCGTAACTAAAAAAATAACTTTCCCAGAACGTTCTGGGAGCCAGAAATTGTTAGCTGGGTAGTAACGAAAGCGCAACGTACAAACACAGAGGCGAGGGCGAGTCTAGATGCGGAAAGGAGTTTATTCCAGCATGACGACAAAAGGGAGGCGAAACACAGCAATCGGGACAAAGCACATGATGGGGGAAACACGGGACACGTTAACTTAAAGCAGGGTAAGCGCAAGAGTACGGGACATTACCATGTAACTCAGCAGCTACAACAACCGGCACGGAAGAAGGAAACAAAAAAATTTATATAGTTAACTCCAGGAAACAAACACCAGGTGTAGTCACTCAGACAGCTGGAGGTCCAGACAGAAACGAGGTTAACACAGAGGTCGAGTCGAATGGAGGACGGTTGACGAATAACGGGGAAAGCGACACCATTTAACATGTCACACATGCCGTCGCAGCAGGTCTAAACAGAAACTACCAACAACAACAGCGTTGAAAAGTAAATTCATCTATCGATAACATCATTACTTACAGCTGGAAAGTACTATTTTTTTAATATTGTAAAATTTTAAATTTATTTGAATTACTGTATATATATATATATATATATATATATATATATATATAAGCACACTGTGCTTTTCAGCAGTAGTAACGATGAGAGCTCAGACTTGACAGTTGTACGCGTCATCTTGCAAAGGGCTCTGCATTTCCTTCAGGGCTCTTTTCGTAAGTCTAAAGTGTCACAAGTTGATACCGTGTACATCGAGGCATAACTGTAGTCTATACTCTGATAAAATTATGGTGTACGAAAAAGGACTGTTGTAAGTGTAAAGATTTATTTTATTAATCCCTTGTTATTCCCAAAACAGGGAAATGTGTTTTATGCATGTAATCCATCCCCTGGGGGAGCAGCGGGCAGCCATTATACAGCACCCGGGGAGCTAGCATTGAGTGTACTGCTCAAGAACACACCTTGGGAGGAAGGCAGGATTCAAACTGGGAGACTTCCACTTCCGAGCCTGATGTTCTATATATTCAACCACCACTTTCCTTAACTTAAACCCCTTATGTTTCTACATCCCTTCTGCGAGCAGTAATGTCCTAGTAACGTACTAGAACAGCCTTCGATGTCCATATAGACTTCAAACATTTTTTTTAAGCTCTTCACTTAAAAAAAAATATAAAATGTATTGAAGACGTCATTGATGAAACCCCATTCTTTTCCTTCAGCCTTTTCTTTTCTTAAATTCACATTCATCTATCAGTCACCATAAACAAAGGACAGACATATTTTAAGATAAGCAAAACAGTACATACTGCAGTATATTTATTAATACAGTACTTAATTTTACATTTTCTGCATTTCTGTAGGCCTACCAATATTCTGCACTTAATACATGGAAGTGCAAACATTTTTCTAGGCTTTTGCACGCACTGGCAAGTGAAAAAATCTTTGGTCCTAGGTGGTTTTTGCTTTATGGCAGCAGTCTGGACCCCAGCCTGCTATATGGTATGGCTATAGTCATACAAACAATTATTTCTTAAAGATAACACCAATAGTTATCCTATATATAATATCCAAGACCAGGAGCTTTCAAGTCCCAGTCGGGGGGGAATGAGGGGAGTGCTGAACAAACCATTTACAAACAAAATTAGGCTGGGATGCAGAAGTTTCCCAGTTCAAATCCCTGTCCAGCCACCAGGTGTGTCCTTGAGCAAGACATTCAACGCCAGCTCATTGTAACATGTATGTGATGTAAGTCACTTTGGATAAAAGCGTCTGCCAAATGAATAAATGTAAACCAAGTATTGTCTAAATATCATTGTCCAGGGTTCTTCCACCCCTTTGCAGTACCATTCCCTGTAATGAGAGAGGGACCAAAAATGGCTCTTTTGATAGTGAAGGTTGCACAGCCGTGTTCTAAACCATCTGTTAATCATAATGGGTGCTACTGAGAGGGTTTGTTTGGGTCCACACTTATTGTGTATTTTATGGTTAGTCCATCTGACAGAATGTCCAGAATACCAGTCTAACTATGATAATATCTATTTACTCTTCTTCAATTTAACAATAATCCATCCATTATCAAACTGCTTGTCCTTTGCAGTGTTACGGGTGACCTGGAGTCTGTATGCCAGAAAAACGCTCATAATACAATACTGTGAGCTGACATTGGTATTCTTACTGTACAATTTCTGTAATTACTTACACAAGACAGCTAGTACATCTTTCTGCTCAGTTTCCTTCATCTCTGTAAAGTTGTACGTCACTGCAGAAACCGAATAGGTATTTTGGAGACAATTTATTTTTCCTGACGATCTGTGTAATGAGTACACGTACAACGCTGTACATTTAGATACAATACATGTACAACAAATCAAACAACAGCACAGCAGTGCTGCAGGATTGCTGCAAACCTGACGCCATGTGGATACAAACGGTAATGCCACCAACTGTAGCAGTGGAACTCAAAAGCCCGCTGCACCTTTACGTTTTACGTGGTCGCTTTCCGAATATATCTCCACTTTCTGCTTCAACATCAGTCAAACAGACATTAATATTACTAATACTCGCTCCTCGTCAGAATTTGCCATTGATATTGTTTACAAGATTTTCCCCTGGTCATAGGCAGAAATCCTAGGATGGACAGTGGAGGGGTGACATGTCCCCTCTTTTCAAAAGGTTGTCCCCCCCCAGTATGTTACTGTGAACCAAACGATGTCATTGGTGTTCCCCCTCAGGAATTGCTCTTGCAAAATATTTCTATTTATTGTATCCCCAAGAGTGAAATAAGATTTCCGCTCCTGCCCCGGTTACATCATAAAATGGTGGTCTATCATTCCTCTCATGAAAGCATGAGTGTGTCTGCAGAAATATGTTCAGAAGGTAATTGCAGAGTGAATAAGCATTGCATCTCGATGATACGGTACTAAATTAAGAGTATTCTGTCTGTAATTTCATGAAGTAAAAAAAAATGTTACGCATACATTAATGTGGCCCTAGATGAGAAACATTTTCCAACGTTCAAGAGTCAGGTATCAAGTGTTCTTTTATCTTCGTTTGTACTCAGCTGGTCACATCCAGTCGCAATGTGCCAACCCTTCATTTACTGGATGAGGTTTTGAAGAACCTTGTTCTCTTGAACATTTTCGTATAAAATATTTAATCCATGCAATGTATGTGATGTATATTTCATTGAATACTTTACAATTTATAATGTTTATCAGTGGCATACGTTTAATTTCGTTTTTGGGGAGGACACAGTTCTTAGGGCATTTAAACCATTATGCAGTTAAATAATCAGAATGAATGGTGATGGGGGAGCGCAATTCTGCCCTCTGCAAACACTGAGGGAGATGCGTGCCGCCCAAACCCCGACCCTACACCTGTGGTGCTTCTATGTAAATTCATTTCACTACATCCTTCCATTTTTCACTTCACCTACATTTTTAAATAAGGCTGAGCTACGTGGTACTTAAATAATGAATTCAGAATAAAATTTATTAATCTTATTTCAATAAAACAACACCTGACGAAAAAAAATGCTCTGCTACGTTCGTTATAAAAAGGGAAAAGACTGAACCTTTTAAATGGAGTCGACAGCAATTTTTGGTGTAGCCAGCTTATGTACCGAGAACAAAGACGTTAAAAGCTAGATGAACGTCTTTGTGGAAAACTGCCAGATCTTAATGGAAGCTGCGTTGCTTTCCCTAAGAGTTCCTGTCGCACACTGTGGTTTTCCCCCGCTGTGCCGGTCAAAGGAAACGCGGACCGGGTCTTTTATTTCCCTGCCGCACTATCAGAGCCTGAGCCATGCTGCTGTGACAGCTGGGCTGATCTGTTCCACCCAGCAGTCGGAACCATGTGCTTCTTCCTCACATTGTTTTGTTTGGAACAGTCATTCATGATTCGTCCGTGAGGCATTCGCAGGATGCAGGAGCAGGAGACTGTACCGACAAACGAGAAAGTTAAAGAGGAACAGTCAATTGCGATAATAAAGATCGGCGCCTGCATTTGTTAAAATCTGTCCATATAAGGTAGGCCATGTGTATATATTATTTAATACGAATTATTAAAATAGAAGCTTGCGTAAATAATTAATACGCAGCCTTCATGTAGCATTTCTACTAAGATCGCTGTATTATTTTGACTGATATGAAAAAAATATAGCCGTTATTTTCACGATTGCCTCATTTTCGTTAATTTCTAGATTGATGTGTTTAGAGCGGTGTTTCACCGGGACAGTTGCAGCGAACAGATCCGCCAAGCCTGACAATGGGCAGAAGAGAAGCCGGTGACAGCAGTACCGTGAGCACGAGCGAGCGGACCGAGCTTGAGAGTCTGCAAGGGATCGCGTCGTCTGACGATCCCAGCGTGGTGAGCGGCGGCATGGCGCACCAAACGGACAAGAAAAGCTCATGCCAACCGGTGAGACCTCCAGTGGAGGTGAAAAAGCACCAGCACAAACACAATCTGAAACACAGGTACGAAGTGATGGAGACTCTTGGCAAGGGCACCTATGGAAAGGTGAAGAAAGCGGTGGAGAGGAAGACTGGCAAGACCGTGAGTGTTTTACGTTGTTCGTGCGCACGTATCTTACGTATCTCTGTGCGTTTTGTAGAAGCGCAATAATATGAAAGCATGGATTTTAAAATGTAGATTTGCAGTTCTGTAGAATATGGAGCAATATTATTCGAGTGATATGCTGTTTTATTTTGGGGAAAGTGATGCAATGCGTATGATGGTTGGAAACATTTGAGTCAAAATTTAATATGTCTGAAAATTACATTAATAGTGAATGTTCTGTTTATTTCAAAGACCAAACAGGCTTTGTCTTCTGTGGACAAAATGTTCAAATTTAGTATATCCTGAACAGCTCATTTAAGATGTCAAAAGAACATTATAGAGTACATCTAAACTGATTCAGCACTGCCTAACAGCTCAGTTTCATTGTGCATCATGTTTTTAGCGTCATTGCGAAAGTGTCTTGTTATTTATTTATTTATTTATTTATTTATTTATTTTTTTTTTTTTTGGGGGGGATTCGCTTCGTCCAGGAGCAGATTTAACAACTGAAGTTATGAAATTGGTAAACCCAAACCCAATGTATGGGTCTTCTATTTTTTTTTGTCCATACTACATATCTGCAATACGGTGGCACCTTCCATGAGATGGGTAGTGAGCAATTATACCTTCATAAGTCCAATTGTTAACACAGCTTTCTAGTGAGAGCCCTTGGGAGTCTCTTAGGGTCATCAGGTGGACTTGTGTTTTCACAAGCGTTTCATTGATTAAAGCCTACAGCACCAAAATAATTTATACAGCAAAAGGACTGTGGAATATATGACGTCTTCAACAATCCATAGCTGGCAGTGTTAATTTAATATGGAGAGTGTTTATTTGGGTTCACACTGACTTAGTGTTAAAATAACACTTCCAGTGTTAAATTACCACAGCCAGCTTTGCTGTGTAAATGACTGAAAACCATGTAAAATTGTACCTATATATATATATATATATATATATATATATTGTGTGTTGCAATGAGAGGATTAGCTTAGTGCCCTGCTAAAGAAACGCGTAGGGAATCAATCTTCTACAAATTATGAAGCACTTTATAATGATGGCTAGTTCTGTGGTGAAGTGAATGCAGTGCCGTGATGTCTCGTCGTGCTTTATTCCTCTGCCACTTAAGTGTCTTGATCTGGCTGAAATTACACACTGACTTGAGTGGCTGGCTTCTGTAAATGACTTCATCCATTGGACAGCACTCGGTTTTGTAGCACAGCCAGGCCTTGAAAGCTTATTGAATTGTGTTACTGGTTCAGTAAATGAATGGAAATGCACCTGCAGCGATTACACTCTGCTTACATTGTATGGGTATTCTTAACAATATAGGCATTATCCTTTTTTTTTTTAGAAACTGATTAGCTGTATTTGGTTGACTCGATATGGCTATGCCACTGAAATATATTTTTTTAATGTCCTTTATTTAAAACAGTTGCAATCTTATCACTCATGTTATAGCAGTGCTTTGACAGCTAAAGTGGTGTTTGAAATTTATTTATTTTTTTGGAAAGTTTTCATTGATCTGTTACATTTTTTCTTTTAATTTTTTGAGGTAAATTCAGTATTTAAAAAAGGACAACTTTGTTTTCTTTTTCAGCGCAGAATATAGTAGGCTATTTCAGTAGTTTGGAAAGTGACTGAGCGAAAGTAGCTGTTCACTTCAATAATTAATAAATGAGGGGAGAATTATGGGAACTAATTAGTGTCATCCAGAAAGGAACACATTGCAGCTGTGTTTACCTAAGAACAGTGAAGGCAGAAGCTCTCCATTTACAACTGAAAAACACAAGGAATCACTGTGCGTGTGTGTGTGTGTGTGTGTGTGTGTGTGTGTACACCTGCGCTGTGTTATGTGATTGGCATTTTTTTATATGAGACTTTACAGCCTTTGTGCAACACTTTAATGAAATTTAATGTTAATGACAACAATTCTGTTCACCAACTACTCTCTGTTCATAAATAATTTTACACGACCACAGCACAGTTCGTGTTCTACTTCTGTTTGAACAATTTTTATTGATGAAAATGTCAACAGACATATGATTCAATAGGGGTCAGTTGTTATGGGCACATCAGTGTTCGCTTCAGAATGTGCCGGACAGGCATGTGTTTAAAACATTAGCCATTTAAAAATAATGAAAAGTGGTACAGCATTTTGTGTGTATTTATTGTATTTCACAAATTTCACTGGGTGAAAACAGAGAAATGGCTCTTTATCATTTGCTTGAGAACCAGCCGCGTTTATGGGAGAAGCACGGATGCATTTGGGCTCCCTCTGAGAACCCATCTGGACAGCCTCCTTCTCACTCTGACCTTCCTCTCTTAAGTGCAGCTTCCGTTGGGCCCAGGGGGATAAAGAAAGATTCCTAGAGCTGAAGGCATACCATGGATTCTTTCAGACAAAACACATTATTCTTGGGAAGCAAAACAGGGCTGTAATTGTACATGTGGTGGGGAGCAGGGGCTGTGTTTCCAAATTTGCATGGAGTAGCCTGGCGACCATCCAGCTGAGCTTGTTAATTAAGATATTGGGATGGAGAAGTTAGAGGTTAAAGAAAGTTAAATTTCAGACATTTCTAACAATGGAGATTTTCACGCACACAGAACTACAGGAATTTCCCAAAAAAATTGTGTTGGGTTTCTATACAGTTGCGTCAGCCTGCAGGCATGTCTGGAGTATATGACATATATAAAGAACGTTAGCGAATGCTATAGTTATCCATCTCTTTTTATGATCCTTCAGTTACTATTTGGGGTCTGGCTACTATGTATATACACTTATCTAAGTGCTGGAATCTGTGCCTCTAAGTGCACAGAAGGACCAACATGGTGATGTGTTTCCCATAAGGTCGCCTGTCCTGGACAGCTCCATTTGCTTTTCTTTCCATATAGACTTAAGTGAACATATGGCATCAGCATGTCAGACTTCCTGTAAATCCCCATATGGTTTCTATTGTGTGTTCTCAGATTAGATCTAGCCCTGGCTCTATAATGTTATGCTCTTACTGATTTCTAAGAACAAATTTAAGTTTTTTATCCTTCTAATATGCAAATCCCTGGTTGACTATCAGTGCCAGCCACATTTATTTTCTCATTCATTAGAAGCGATATATGTTTTTACACACGCTGCTTGTTTTACATTGTTTTAATTATGATATCAATATGATGTGGTTTACACAGAGATCCAAAAATATTTTCCTCTTAATTCTAAACCCTGCGGTGAATCATTCTGCTTTACAGCTCATCTTTTTCCTCACTGTCATATCACAGTTTCAAAATAACGTCCTTCCGGTTCTTTCTTGCGCTCAGCTATTGAATCAGTCCCGAGATGTACATGACACCTTTCTGTCCTCTGTGTCATACCTACCTCATGCAAGCCCTTTCACTAAATTTGTCCTGTCAATAATGTTTAAATTTTTGTTCTCTGTTTCCATGTGCGCAAACACGCTATGACAGCGCCCCCCCCCCCCCCCCACACTTGAGCACATAAGTATGGATAGCTTTTCTTTTTGCTTCTTGTTGCTGTGACTAAGAATGAGTTCAGACACTAGACCAGCAGGATCATAAGCACATGGGGTGGGGTGGGGGTTCTGTTATTCTGAGAATGTACATGAACTGACGATGACTATGAATGTCAGCCTCCGTGGCCTCTAGCAGATCAGGGGAGATTGCATGAGGCCTGTGCGTACAAGGCATTTCCTGATTGCACCAAGATGCTATAAATAAAACGAGCAACTGAAGTTAACACCTACCCGGCAGCCTGACTTCCAGGTGGTGGAAGCAGACCTTGTGAGTGGTGTTGCCACGTGCCAGGCAGATGACCACACACACAGCAGGGCAGTGTCAGCTCCAGCTTGATGATTTTACACCCACTTAGATGGGAAGACGTTCGCATCACACTGACGTCTGCCTTAACGGGGTTCGTAGTGTTTTCTTACACTCAGTGACATGTGACAGCACAAGGCAGTGTGTGGACACGAGCAAAGCCTCAAATGCCTGTAACCAGGGGAAAGCACTATTGTTTTGAAAATGAAACAATACAGTATGAACTTCTTTTCATAAGCATAGTAAAATAGATATCAGTGCAATCTTCTGATCATTTGTGACAAAGACACAAAACCAGGAATAAGTGTGCAGTTATAGAGCATTCAAAGCAAATGCCCGTCATTATTAGCCAGTAACAGTCTAGAGCTACAAGTGGTTTGGTTATTAAGAGAAGTTTAAAAAGGAAAAGATGGAAGTTCAACAGAAATCAAGATGCATATTGATATCTCCATAAACTGCTGTTGAACCAAAATCAGCAAACTGTTTCCAAAGATTCGGAGATGAAACGTTATCTGCGTACCTGTATAACGAGTACGGGGTAGGTCACGTACCGGTAGGTCACGTACCAGTTGCCATGCACCCAATGAGTGGGTCATGAACCAACATTACTTTTATACACACGGGCTTCAACACTACTGTCTTGCACTTCACTGCCACCTATTCCAATTTATAGTGGTACAATAAGTTTTGGTCCCCTTTATGTTCTGGTATGGGCCTATAGGAGGTTCAGCTCTACACGTGAGCTCTGTGTGTGTGTTTGTGTGTGAACTTTGTACACATGCCATAGCACACGGGGACCCCAAGGAGCATTTGATGACAGCACACTACATGGGGACTGCTGGTAGAACAAAACCATCAGCATCCCCTGTATGTCTAGGCCAAGTATAGCTTAGTGGCTCGGTGGGTGGCGGGATATTGATGCTGGTGGTGGGTGGATGGGCTTGAAAGGGTAAAGGGGGTGAATAACGTCGCGGTTCAAACCAGGTGTTCTTTCATTGAATCCCAGTGACGCAGCTCCTCCACGAACCCGATGTCAGCTCTTGCAGTAAACCATCTTACATCTCTAAAGTACAACACTATAAGCCCTAAAATCAATATCCCCCCAGCGAATTTTATCTGCGAATACTGATACCTACAGATTTACCACTGAGTCCTGAGTCGGCAAGGAATAGTTCTTACAAGATTCTGACAAAGACCTTGGTCAAATGATGCAACATGTTCCACACTTAGAGATGTAAATACTACAAATCCCAAGTGTCTGTGCACAGTCGTTGCATAATCATTCAGATTAGATTTGGCCCGATATCTATGTGAACATGCAACCAATTGTGCTTTATTAGTCACACAACGCGTTTGTCTGATCAGCGGGGAATTGAAAAGGAATGTTAGGGCGGAAATGTCTGAAATCCGCCGAGAGTCCTGGAGGCCTCGTCTTTTTTATGAAGAGCTGACTGCTCGAGTATGACTCGCACAATAAGACTGTTCATTTTACAGGCTCTTTTTCATCTTTCTATAAAAGCAAAGCAGTGAGACAGAACTATAATTTTACATTCATAAGATCCAACTGAAAGAATAATGATAATGAAATTGTAAATTTATATTTTTGCACGATCAGTATGGTAAGGATAATTGATTACTATTGCAGTATGAGCATGTCAGAGCTGCAGGTCTAGCTGGAGTTCATTCGCATACAGCTGCAGATGTGTCTGCCTTGTGTAAATTCTGTTGGCTTGTGAGAGTTATCGCCCGCTGACTGACTGGGCACAGCCTGCTCGCCTCCTGGCTGGCTGGGTACTGGTGTTATCACTAATGTTGCAGCTGCCTTCCATGTGCCACAGGCAGCCACGCAGATCACAAGTTCACACTGAGCCCTCAGCAGTAAAGTGTTAAGTGCAGCATGAAATGGCAATGTCAGTCGAGTTCTAATCAAGTTACCAGCAATGGAAAAGAGTCGTTTTTTTGTGTTTTGAATTGAGAGAAATGCAATGGGAACATTGCTGACCACACCATGAGTATTTAAAATCGCCCTGTTTGTTCCCTGAGCAAAATCAGTTTTGACTGGATTTTGAATTTATAATATTGTAACTGTACCATCAACTAACTGGACTGCAGGTCTGAATAAATAAATGACAAAGTGAAACCAAGATATTTCATTGATTCTGTTTATTGATTACTGAGTATTATATACATACAGTATTTACTCTTAGACTAACTGGTTGCAGTTTTATGTAATGGAGCTGAAATGAAAGGAATGGAAAAGAGTGAAACAGAATAAAATTAAACTGTCGTGGATGGGAATGAAATAGGCTGGACTGGTATAAGAACAGAGTTAAGTGTCAGAAGTGGTGAATTATTTAATGCTTTATCACCACCAGAGAATGTTTGACCTTGTTTTCTGTATCACTATGACAAACCGCTTCTAAATGTTGATGTTTTTTGGAATGAATGGAAAATTTCTGAGAAATAAAGAGACATGAAACTGGGTTTGTGGCATTGATTCCAAGTTACTACGGTAACGAAGAATTAGTCCAAACACCGTTAATAATCATGGAGAAATTTTAAAAGTTTTGTTTTTGCCATATGCATAATTTGTGCCAATTCACAGCGAGCCAACACCAACCAATTAAAAAATATTTTTTTACTATATAGGTTGCAATCAAATCCATCCGAAAGGAACGCATCATTGGTGACCTGGATAGGATCCACATCCAGAGAGAGATAGAAATCATTTCATCCCTCAGACATCCAAATATCATCTGCATTCATGAGGGTGAGCTGAACCATGAAAACCTATGCTGCTGTGTACCTGGTTAAGGATGAGCTTAGAACACACACAGAACTGCCATATGAACACATTGGACGTCACGTGTGAACACAGCCGTATACATTTTTGGGCCGTATTCGTAATGACAGAAATGTGAATTATTGTTACATTCATACTATCGTGAACGGCATTCAAGCTAAAACAATATACTGAGCCCTCATCCAGGTATAACAGCAGCTTATTCTTTTAAATCTTCAAGAGTTGATACATCATTATACATCTGATGCAAATATGCATGTAAGGCTTTAACAGTAGTTTTCAGCTTTGTGCTTGTCAGATTTTGACACAAATTGTGCTTAGACTCCAGTTTCCTTGGTATGCTTAATGCTGAACCCCAGAACCCACTCCTGAACATGCATGTACATGACCCACAAGCTGAACCCCTCTCAAGCCCACCCACACACCACCCGTCAGCTTCACAATCATCTACACGACAGTGTTTTATCTCAGATTTATTCAGCTCCTTTCTGCCAACAGCAAGTTGGTTGCAGGTGTGACATGTTTGCTTTAGGTTAGGCTTTACTGAACTTCTGTGTGATATCGGTTTAGCTGTACGCTACACTGTGATGGCAAGGTTACAACAGCACCGTGACGGGAGATCGCATCTGCTCTGTTGCGACAGTCAAGGCGAAGCTGCCTTGTTTCCTAAAATCAGGAAAACCAGGCCTGAAAGCAGCTGTCTCCTTGCAGTGTTCGAGAGCAAGGACAAGATTGTGATTGTCATGGAGCTGGCGACAGGCGGAGAGCTGTACGACTACATCAGCGGGAAACAGCGGCTGTCGGAGACGGAGGCACGCAAGATCTTCCGGCAGATCACCTCCGCCGTGCACCACTGCCACAAGGTGTGTCCCGTGCCCGTCTAATGGGACGAGCCTCTTAGTGAAAGAAAAACCATGGGATTACAGACGGCCACCTGGTCTGGTCAAGTACGTTATTCAAGTGATAAGACCAGAGTTCAGATAGCAAAAAAACAAGCTGATAAAGTTAATCTCTGTGCTGACATTGCACAGTAGCCATGAGTTCTTGTCAGTTCTATTTTTACAACCTACCATACTAATTCATTCTTTGTACTGTGCTGAACTGGGTCCAGTATTTCTATTGTACTGGTTACCTCATTTTATTATACATGGGACTATGTATTTCAACAAAATTTAGCAATGAACAACTTCTACCTTAAGTGATATATCTACAGTATTTATGCAGGAAAAAAAGTCATGATAAGATTTACTGTCTTGTGTCACGTTTAGTAACATGACCTCCACAATGTTAATGTCATTTATTGGTATTTAGTTGTGCTTCTGCATCTGCCTGCTGCTTTTGAAGGACTAGTATTTAAGGTCTCTCATTTCATAAACCCTGGAATGGGGGTTGGGGGGGGGGTGAAATAAGGAAATATTTAGCAGAGGGGCAGTATTGTATAAAGCACCTGAAAGCCACATTTAAGTTCAGATAGTTTACTATAAAATTATTTAAGTAAAAGTCAAAGTCACACATTGTAATATTACTTGAATGAAATGAGATATTTGTTATTAACTGTACTTAAGAATCACAAGTAGTTTCTGAATAAATGTACTTAAGTACTGAAAGGAAAAGTAGAAGTATCTCGTTAAAGTAGAAGTATCTCGTTAAAAAAGCAGTCAGAATTTGAATTTCAATTTTTTTTGTAGTGCCTTCGTTTCGAAATTATTAATTATTGTACCACCTAAAATTAAAAGAAAAAATTTGTATAGCCTTCACAGCACTGTAAAAGCTTAATGAACTATAATAGAACTGAAATGAACTGAATATAATGAAATTAATGTTTCTATAATGCTTAATCTGTAGCATTTAGCAATAACACACTGCCAACACAAAATCCAGGTTTCCTGCCTTTCTGTCATTTCTCCATCTGTCCCATCACTTCCCTTTCCCTAAATCTGTTAAGGCTTCCCTTTCATTCTTCATTATTAAATTCCTTTCATACAGTTACAGCCCAGGCAGTCCTTACTTACATAAAAAACCTGCAGTTTAGCCTCAAAAGAAAACGTAGTGGAGTAAAAGTAAAAATCTACAGAAATTTTAAAACTCAAGTACAGATACTCCCCAAAAATACATAAGTAGTGTAACAAAGTACTATTACTTCATTACCTTACACCACTGCAGAGTGGTGTGTGTGTGTGACTTGTGAACTGGTGAGTGTGAGACAGTAGAATACGTACTGCAGGGGTTTGTTCTTTGATCACGGATACCATAGGGAATTATGACAGTTTTGCTAATTGGATTCCTTCCCTAAAATTAATCCACTAAGCACCCTCTTAAACTTTGGTAAGATTAAGCCTGTACCTCACTAACGTTTGTTCTTCAGCAACTCGATCTTAACCTTGAATGACATACCAAAGCAGACAAAAAAAGAAAACACAAGAAAAACGAATCAAAGCAGACGAAAACCACAAGAAAACGAATCAAAGCAGACAAAAAAAAAAAAACACAAGAAAACGAATCATGCTGCTCATAGCCTGTATGAAACACACAGTTATAGCCAGACTGCCACTGAGTAATGCATTTATCAAATCTTTTATGTGTGGTTAGACTGATCTGAAGTAAAGCAGAGTAACATGCCCCACCAGGTCTTCCTAGTAGGTCTCAGTGGGGCTTTGGAGTTTTTTGAACTGCCCCATAAAATAACTTGCTATAGACTAATTACACAGTGAAGACCTACATAAAACCACAGCAGTGACAGAATTTCACAGCTGTATTTTATTTGATGAACTGGGCGTTATTTAACAAGCTGTGCGTTTTGACAGCACTCTGCACCAGACGAGGCCCTGCGGAGTGGGCTGCACCCCTGGCCGTCGCCTCCTCACCGTGGAGTCAGACACGGTCCCTGCTCCCACTAAGCTCTTTCTGAATGATGGTGTAATTAGTCTGGCAGAAAGCAGCTCGTTTCACACAGGATGACTAACATCTACAACAAATCAGTGTTTGGCAGATGTAGCCAACCAATCAGAGTGGAGATAAAGGCAAGAACCTCAACAGACAAAATGTTTCTAAGTGCATAAGTACATTCAGTGTAACAGTGCCTCTCTGTTAAATGATCTTTACAAAACAGATAAGATAAAAGGTCGATTTGGAAAAAGGTGTGGGGCGAATCACATGGGCACTGTCACTAAACACGAGGGAAAAAAAATAGTGTCTCACAATTATGATTACATTCATTTCATGCTTCTATGTACTTTTGGACTGTAAATTGTCCATCCATCCATTTTCTTTACCGCCTTATCCAATTCATAGTCACGGGAAGCCTGAAGCCCATCCCGGGAAGCGCAGGGCAGCGGACACCCTGGGCAGGGCGCCAACCCACCACCCATCTAAATTGTATTCTAAGTAAATCAGAAAGTCTCAGACCTTTGTTTACTATGTTATGGGGAATGGATCTAATCTCAGAATTCTGAGAAGTTACGTTTTTGTGAGGTATCATCTGCTGTTTCACCCTTTGCTGCATTCCATCCTGGTCTGTGGTCTCTGGTGCCATTTCTTCCAAGTGTATCAGCAAGGTTCTGAGAAAGACAACAAGGAATGAGTCAGAGAGATTAACACAGAATAAGAGGCAGATGTTTAACACAGACCGAGTCACGATTAAGTCTGTGCCCATGTTTATACATAAAACGAGAATTTATTTGCTGTAATTCACGCCAGTCTGGTATTGGGTGACTTGAGAAACGTGACAAGTTGCACTAGTCGTGTGTTGTGTTTGTCTGTCTGTGCAAATCCTCCCATGTCAGCTGAGTGCCACTATCAACAAATCAGATGAGTGCAGTAAAAATAACCTTTGACAACAGTAGCGTTATGTCAGCTGAAGGCTCTCCCAGACCTGTGTCTGCATCTGCACATATTTCCCACACAAGATGACCATGTAGCAAGTCCACTGCTTCTGATATAAAGGCTCAAAAATATTGCTCTCCATTATACAGTGTTTCTCTGCCCTTATCTCTGCCAAGTGCACCTATTACATCAATGCACACACAGAGCTCTCTGTGTATTATCAGCGGAAGGCAGGGGTTACAGTGGTGCTTCAGAGCTCTGTAAATTCCCTGAAGTGGTTCATACCACCATTGCAAGTTCTTCATTTCCCAGAAATATAGCCAAGGACAAAACCTTCTACAGCCTGGTCACAGTGTGGAGCTGAGCTCGACTATGAATGATTGATCAGCAGCATCTTGCTAAAGCTCTCCCTGTAGCCCGTGACTTCTCTGTATACACAGAGGAAAGCAGCACCTGCTGTTGAAGATGCTGGTTTAGATGCCAAGCACAAACATCTGATTTTAGCACATAATGCTCCTGATTGTTGTCCACTGGCTGCCTCCATTATCACCTAAATTACACATCAATATCTCCAACTGAATATTTAAACATTCCATGTGCAGATTAACATCATTAGATTGCTTTGGTGCTAAATATGACTCCTGTTATTGTCTGAGTTTCAATCTACCTGCCTTAGTCAAATGTTCAGTATTCAGTATGACTATATACACAGTTTGTATTAGTTTATACATGTTTATGCATGACTTGGGAACTGAAACTGCATTTTTTTCATCTTATCAGAACCACGTGGTTCACCGAGACCTTAAACTGGAGAACATCCTTCTAGATCAAGATTGCAACGTGAAGGTAAGAACACAAAGTAATGTGACGTCTTGGCAAATAAACTTGCTTTTCAAAACTGAACTGAATAAAAAGTAGTTTGGTTTGAATTTGTGCACACACAGTAACGGATTCTAAAAATTGTATCTTCATGTACATGATTGACAGATGGATATAAAAAGATGATAACCTTTGACAGAGTTCAGATCTTCAGTAAATGACGGCAGAAGAAAGGACCTGTGATTTTTATGTGTACACATTATTCACAAATGTATCCTGTTATAGGCTTCAACTAATGACCTGTGTGACTTACCTTCATGCTTATATATATTTGTATAAATGAGTGTAATTAGTGTGGAGTTGAGACTGTCTGCTGCACAGCTAACGGTATCATCACGCACCAACAGCGCAGTGCTGTGCTGTGTGTACGACGACACTGTCGGGAATCAGTCCCTCTAGACTGCCAAGCTAATGAAGCTGAGACATACTGTCACTCTCTGGGTCTCTTTCTATCACTTATTACTGACTCTGTACTGTACCTTGGCACAAACACAGTGTATATGTGGGTTATTTTACAGTGCAGGGTAATACTGTATAAGGCGAAGTGTGTTTTACATCCAGTCTGACTCACTATCTGGTCATCAAAACGAAACCCCATCATAGATAGAATCCCACATGCGTATAAACTGCTCCGATTTCTGTAAAACCAACAAGGGAGTCACTCTTTGCACAAGCACTTGTGTAATTTGCCATAACAGGAGCTGAACACCAGGGACGTGGTTTTAGAGTAATAGTAAGAGACCTGCTTTATGACGCCTCCCCAGGCCTGGTAGCACACCTGGTACAATCAGTGTTAACTATGTTGTAAAACAGCCGTGCAGCCGTGCTCACAAGCTACAGCGAAAAACACAAACCAAAAAAAAAAAACCCATTTCCTTTTATGGACGATGTAGGAAGCCCAGAAGAATGCAGAGAATGTGAATGTGTTTCGGGGAGTGGGCGTCCCTTTTGTCCTGTGCACTGCACATCTAGGCCTGCGATCGAGAAGCTGCCGGGTGCCCAGAATCAGCCGCCCTTTTGTCCAGTAGCAGGAGCACAGGACACTAAAACTGGAGCAGCAACTTCTCATGAACACACTGCATTTCCTCACATTTCAGTACATACTTCTGTTTGCTATGCAAACACCGTGACATGTTTTGTTTATATTAAATGTTATACTTTACAAATGGAGAAAAAAAAACAATCATTAATCTTTGACATTAAAATGTTTCACCGTGGAAATGTTGCTTTAGGGGTTGAGACAGCCCTGCAGAAATTGATGTGTCACTAAAGATTTGGGCGTCAGGTTCTTCTGAATGGCTACTCAATTTTTGCAAATGCAAATATCCACGTGTTTAAATGGCAGCATGTGATGCATAAGAATTAATTATTTCTACTTTGATACCAGCAATAGGTGGAAAGAATCTCTCTCAGGCACATACTCATAAATAGATCCAATGGATTAGATTGGGTTGCGGGTGTTGAAAAACTCATAATTCCACTGTCACGCTTTGTGAACGGTCTGTGACACTCACTCATGAAGTGCTGAGGATGGCATAAGTGAGTGCTCAGTCCTGGACACACACTGTGGACATGCCCGGGTGCCCCCCCCCCCATCGGTTTCTCACAATCGTCTTACACTTTGAAGCTGCTTCAAGCAGCTAGGCAGGGGGAACCTGTCAATCCACCAGCAAAATCTTCATTTGCCAAAGATATGGTGTGTAGCCGCTATGCTCCAGACGTTTAGTCATCTCCAGCACAGTGGCACCCCAGGCATGTCAGCGCTGCCTTATTAATGAGTTCGTTGGCAGCTGCAGAATGCCTTTGGAGAAAATTCAGGTTTTCCTTGGCCTGATGTACGTCCTTTTCCACTAGTCTGTAGTGCAGCCCCTACCCTGACTATTTTTGGTTCTGCAGAACAAAATATTAATACACGGCTGGAGTAATGTGCTGTTTGGAATGAACGGGCCAGTGTCTGTGCTATGACATGCTGGGTTTTAGTGGAGCAGGTGACTTATCCTCATAGCTAACTTTGGTCCTCTCTCTCTAGCTGGCTGACTTTGGCCTGTCGAGTCGCTACCAGAAAGGAGAGCTGCTGAAGACCTACTGTGGGAGCCCCCTGTACGCGTCTCCAGAGATTGTCAAGGGAGTGCCCTATCAGGGCCCAGAGGTGCGAGGGAGAGAGTATGACAGAGTGAATGTGTACCGTTGTAAACAGTAAATGAAGAAACTTGCTTGGAAATCTTGAAGACTTTACAGAAGGAAAGGAAGCCATGAAAATGCCTCAATGAAATGAGTACTAGGACCTTTATAATAGAGTTAGGGCCGGGGTACTTCTAGGCTCAAAACCGTGCAGCCACGGTACAGCCCACACAAAGATACTGAACAAGAGAATTAGCTTGTTGGGATAAAGACCCAAGTCTTCCACTTGGGGAACAATCCAACCTGCTTTATTTATATAGCGCATTTAAAAACAACTAGGTTGACCAAAGTGCTTTACCTTATATATACAGTAAGAGTAGCCAGACAGAAACAGCACAAAAAAGATCACAAGTAAGAGATCATAAAATGTGAAAAATAAAGTAATTAAAACTAAAACCCAAAGCAAACCGAACTCTAGTCTATGGGTTACCACTACAGAAGACTCATTTACTTTCACCACACAGAGTCCATTGTATTTGCCTCCTGTATGTTTCTTAGGTCGACTGCTGGGCCCTGGGTGTTCTGCTTTATGCGTTGGTGTATGGCAGCATGCCATTTGACGGCGCCAGTTACAGTGTCTTGACGGAGCAAATCAGCCATGGCCAGTATAGGAGACCTCAACCTCCCTCAGGTATCCCACCTGTAATGCAGGTCGCTGCCAAGTCTTGGGTTCTGTGCTGCAGCGGGGCAGGCTAGCAGGACTGATTTGGTGCTTTCCAACAGATGCGTGTATGCTGATCGACTGGATGCTGACAGTCGACATGGAGCAGCGTGCCACGGTGGAGGACATCGCCAACCACTGGTGGGTGAACTGGGGCTTCCAGGAGACAGTGTGCGACTGTCCGTCCCGTCAGGGTTGCCCGTCACCACTGCTGGCCCGCTACATCGACCTGCAAAACAGGGCGTTGTGCAGTTGCCCCAGCCCCGCCCAGCCCAACACCGAACTCCAGCCCCCCCACCATCTCCCTCTCAAACCTGGAGCTGGCTGGCCCCCTAGTGCTGCCTGCCTCAAGAAATCACGCAAAGAGTATGCCATGTCACAGGCTAACAGGGGCACCGGCACCCTGCCTGGCACAGAGAAGAACAAGCCCAAGGGCATCCTGAAAGCACAGAGCAGCTCCGACACCACGCGCCTCCCTCGCAGTGCCTCGGCAGAGAGCCTGCCTCAGAACAGCGACAGCCCACGACACGCCCAGCAGACCCCTAGGACCCAGCCCGGGAACTCACAGACATTGCCCGCATACTGTCAACCCTCCTCCAAGACACCCAAAAAGGGTATCCTCAAAAAACTCTACAAGGAGGAATCTGGCTTATCCTCCTCCCCAGAACGCAGGGACTCTTTGGAGAAAACAGGGTGTCGAGGAAGTCCTCCCACAGAAGGGAAACAAGCGCAAACTGAGGCCGTGCGTAGGAGGAAGGGGATTCTCAAGTGGAACGGGAAGTTTTCCACCAGCCTTGAGCTGTCCGATGGGCAGCTCGCTTCCCTGCAGCACGTCCTCTCGTCCAGCAGGGGCAGCTGTGACTCGCAGTCACAGACGCGTCACAGCCGGCCGTCCAGCATGGTCAGCGAGGACAGTTTTCTTTCCAATGATTCCTTTGACGTGCTGGACCTGAGCATGCCCCCACAGCAAAGGCCTCTGTCACAGGGCAACCGGAGGGGTGTCTACGGTTCCCAAGAGGAGCAGGATGTACAGACTGAGGACAGGGTAGAAAGGAGAGAAGGGAGACGGCAGCAGAAGGATGAGGAGGTCAAGCAGGAGGCCCCAGGAAAAAAAACTGACAGTTTAAATACCTCCACCTTCTGTTCTGACCTGACACTTTGAAGTAGTCACATATAACTGACCCCAACATTTTAACAGTAAATTTAAGCAGTTCTAAAATATATTTCATGCAGTATTACTTCATATTACTTTGAAAGATTGTGGTAAATATTGTCTTAATTGTGAAATGTATTTAAGGCCGCCACAAAGTGCTGCAGTTCAGATCACAGCTACCTTGACAGTTGATACTGCATTATAAAAATTACATTGTGGGGGGAGGGGGAAATACTGGATGCTTCAATCAAAACAAAACATGCTGTGACACATCGACTCTTGAATAGAGGAGGCCATACTGGAGTCCAGGGCTGTTTTTAAAACCTCTTCCCCTACACTAGGTAACAAGGGAATTATGGGGAGCAAACCTAGACTGCATTACTTACAAACAGTGTAGAGAGATACTTCAGAGCACAGAAATGACCTGACATCATCCAGATGCAAATGCCCCCAGTCGCATTCCGGAACATTCTGACAGAGGACCAGAATGCCATAAATAAGTAGTATTTATTTAGAAGCATGTGGTAAACATGGCTGCAAGTAAAAATAAGGTGATGTTGAAGGTCACCGTGGGGCAATAATGGCAAACATTTATAGCGTGCTCCACGGCACTGAAGTGCATGCCTATTTTTAGTCACTGCTGTGTGCTCCCAATCAGGTCAAGGATTCCACTTGAGACTATCAACGTGTGTGGCTGTTTTTCCATTTTATACTCCAAAACAAGGGTAGCTGTATGTTCTTCTGATTCAGAAGGAAATGATTGTCTAGAATCATTACAACCATGTTAAAAAGAAGACTTTAAAGAACCACTGCAAGTTCCTGTGACATTTTAGTGCTTTACGAGAAAAGGCCACGCTACTGAATAAGATGTACTCAAAGTATGTAAAATAATGTTTATTTTAATCTGACTGAATTGTGTGTATTCTTACATTTTTTCAGCATTGCACTGGACAGTAGCAGTATGCAAATGTTATTTCAGCATACATGTCCATGTTTGATGGGAATGGGATATTTTTCCATTGGGATACTACATCTGACTTGTACTGTGCATTTTACAGAGCTCTGTAATATTAAGAAAACAATCTGAATCTTTACAAGCACGCAGATCTCAACGTCAGATCTGTAATTTGCATAAACCAATCTTTCTGGGGAATTTAAATGGCGTGCTTTCATTCTGGCTTAAAAAAAAGAGAAATTCAAAAATTGGTATTCATCTCCAATTACAAATGACCAAACATAATTCTCCTTTTTCTTATAATACAGTCATTTCAGCAAAATCGGATAACCAAACTGTTTTTGTCATTCATCTGGAAAATGAATGTGAAAACTGAAGTTGCACCAATTTAAAATGTGCCTTGTTACATTATCTTATCTAGCCATGACTGAAACATTCCAGTTCTCGGATAAGCTGTCTTCCATCTGCAGTTTCTTCCATTTGTCAAGCGCAATTTAACAGGGTACTCTCTGAAACATCTTTCAAAGCGTTGCATCTCTGTGCGCGTCTGGTCTGTGGTGTGACAACCCCTTATTGTTTCATTCCACAAGTGACTCACAAGCTCTCACCCCGAGATTTAAGATTCGTTGTCATCAACCACCCTAAATGTCTAATGATAGGAAGTCACAAAATTATAGGAAGGAGGCACAGGTGTTCAGTTTTCAGGTAATGAAGATCTTGAGACCGACAGGTGTGTCTGTATAGCCACGTACTACGGTTAGTATACAAGGCCCTTTAGAGGATGGGAAGTCATGTGCAGACCCGGCAAAAGTTCTGTACCTCCTTCCCACGAAGTCAAATTATTATATATAGCACTGAAATAATTCACAATAGCAGAACTGCACATCATACGACAGGCATAATTTCACACCTATGTTACAATAAACTGCCTATTTCCCCATTACTAGCTTTTGAATTTCAAACTATAAATTTTATCAATTCATTTTTACTGCTTATCCAGGTATAGTGGAAGTGCAGCACAGATAACTGCAAAAGGTAACTCAGCAACAATTCCAATGAACACCATGCCTGAACTGTGGGAGGAAGCGCTGTGTGTAGACAGCCTTAAGGAAAATGTTAAAAATTAGTACTGGACCCTCGTTTGCACCCACATCCTTGGCCTATAGCATTTTTAATAAGGCGGAATAAACTCCAACTTATATAGAGCACTAAAGGACAAAGGAGGTACAATGGCTCCCTCTACTGTCACATGTGTTTATAATAATAATAATAATAATAATAATAATAATAATAATAACAACAACAAACATTACAGACATGTACTTTAAATAGTTCATATTAAAAATTATCTTTAAAATAATTTAAGAACTAAAACAAAGCAGGGATGTAATCATTAAGACTATGAGCTTGTTAATGTTCGGAGCAAAAACGATCGCAAATTACATTTTGATGTATAAATCAAAGGCAAAATTATATTTAACTTGAAGCTGAGGCACGCTTTCTTTAAACTACGACACGAGTTCACAAAACGTTGGCATCAGCGTCAGTATAACGCCATTTCACCCTGTGCCGACCGGTCAGTATGTTCTGTTTTGAACATACTGTTTCTGTTTACAATGGCTCTGCGGCTCTGTAAAGTTCCAAATATACCTGACTAAAGTGCAATTAAAGCCGATCTTTAAATGTTATTTATCGTACTATAAGAAGATATATAACAGGACAAAATAATTAACATACTGACTGAGAGTATTTTTATCCGCGAACGCTCACCTACAGACCGCCAGCATTTATTCTTCAAATATGCATTAACTACATATTCTTCTGAAACGATGTATATCACTGCAGCTGTATCAGACTCTTTGTAATCAACCACTGCAATATATACGTCAATTAGTAGAACTAATTAGGTAGTTTTTGTAAACATTTCTTTATTTTTCAGATACCCCCTGCCATATTTCCTGACACAATATAAATATAATATACATATAAATGTATATTATAATTATATTCACCTCTGAAAGTTTGAGAGTTTAAAATATTGTAAAAATAGTTTTTAGAAAATAATTACTTCGCCCTTTTAATTAATTATTGCAGACGATTGCCCAGTGTTTGTTAAATTACCTTGGCTCTCCGCCAGTTATAGTTTATGCGTTACCTAATCAGGTTTGGCATAAAAAAAAATAAAAAACCCGCAAAGGCGGTGGTTTTTTTTATTTTTTGTCAAAGTATAATTAATTTTTTCCTTTTTTGCGTTACCCCCGGTTTTTTTTTTTTTTTTTTTTTTTTTTTTTTTTTTTTTTTTTTTAATGTTGTGCTCTTCGCTGAAAGGGAAGGATTTTTAGAAGTCCAGGTATGATTTCTTGTTACACAGAAAATATTGATTCCGCATTAATGTGATAACATGTTATCTTTGTTTATGATATCGGCAATCAGAACCTTAATTTAAAACTTGAATAATACATAATGAATATGTATTTTGTTTGTTGCCATTCGTTTGTAATTTGAATACCCAGGCACTAGAGGACAGCAGGTAGCCTCTTCAGACACGTTTATTTTTCTAGCTTGCCATACTTATTATTATTATTATTATTATTATTATTATTATTATTATTATTATTATATTTTTAAATATAAACGGTAGGTATTTTCTCTTGCTTTTCCTCTCATCTGCTGTGAACGAAGATCTTGCTATTTTGTTTCTAACAACATGGTATAACTAAAAGTTTAATTGCATTAAGGATAAACTAGGATAATCTGTAGTAATAGAACTAAATGTGAGTTCAGATAATTTCTGTCACTTTGTTATGTTGCATCAGTGATATTTAAGGCTTTTCATTTGTTTACACTTACAATGTAAACAAAACAATGTACATTTACTATTAAAAATTAATATAAATGCCACAGAACATGCAAAAAGGCAAATATCATCCTCAAAGTCATTCAGCTAGAACAGTGGTGTTAGGTGTGGGATTTTGGAGTAAAGAGTGATAACTCAATGAAAAAGGAACACTTAGAAACCTGCAGACTGTCCAGTAATGGTGGTGTTTCCTAGGTGGTTTTGCCATGATGAAGCCAAGAAGTGCTCATGCATTGCACATCCCCTGAGACAACTGACAAGGGCCAAAAGTTTACATTGCCTGGTGACTACCAGGGTTTAGATAATAAGTAATGTGGTGATGTTGAACCTGGATGTAGAGAAGATGGAAAGTTAGTTAATTCAAAGCTATAAATGGTCTAAGGTTGACTGGAGTCTCGATAGTCTTCAGAGAAAATGTGGTACCAGAATCTAAGTACTTGTAAGACAACAGTACTTTTTAAATATTGTAAATGGGCACACCTTACCTGGACACCATCACTGGTAGTTATGGATGTTTCAGACCCACAGAAGAAAGATGTTGCATAGGGTTTTGGAAACTCACCATTTTGGCATGGTAAAAATCTTTGGGCAGTTCCAGTCCCAATTCTACTGTGGATGTTAAGTATTTACGCCCTCCTCACCAGCACTTTCAGTTGAGGGCTGCCATCCTTGACTCTTCCTCTATGGACATTGTTAGCCACTACATTAAGGTAACAATGGATTATTTTAGAACATAACAAGAAGAAGGTTCAAATCAGGCACTTGGCATTGTGAGTGTAGAGTCTGATTATTCTCCCCATACTCCAGCTTGCTCCTACAGTCCTTTTGAATGCAGATCTGAAGGATTTCAATCTCTAATTGTCCTTAGTCTGTATAAGGCAATGGGTTAGCACCCTTTCTCATCCCATATGAATAAATGAAGGGATTTTCATAAACCCATGGTGAAACCAGATTAGAGCAGCATGACAGGGGGTCTTAATGCTCACAATTTTCTGCTAATTCAGGGTCCTGAAGGCATTATAAAGCATTCACAGCAAAGGCAGAATTTAAGAGGGCCAAGACATCAAAGAGGTTTACTGAAGTCTAGGGATCTAAAACACCCAGACCACCCCCCTGTGTCCCAAATTCAAAGTAACACAACTGTGCACTGGCCCCCTAAATGGCCTTGAATGACATCACTACCCACCCCTGAAACTGTGCTGGCTGTTCTAATGGTTGTACACCAGATTTGCCTACTGGTAGTCCTGGAATTTTGGATGGCTTCCACAGCCTGTGGTCCCATGGGCACCTAGAACAGACTACCCCAGCCAACTGCCTAAGCATTTCCAACTAGAACCAGGCTGCAGGAGGAAGGCGACTAAGAACAAGCAAATGACAGCTGATGTAGGAGTGGTGGGTCTTGGCCACAGGTCCAAGGGTACAACCCTCAGAGGACATTTTAATGCCATCAAACATTGGCTTGCCAATGCATGGTCATAGAACAACAGTAGGTGTGTACAGGGTGAGGTTTAGACGTGGAACCAGGTGGTGGTACGACACTAGGACCACCCCAGTCCTTATCAGCTGCATGCTTCTCATGCTGGGATTCCTGTGCACATTGGCAAGAACAACAGCCCAATGTGTCCATCATCAAAGATGAACGATCCCTGGGCTGGGACCACTGCAGCACCAAAGGCAGAATTTCTCCAGACCAAAAACTCCTGAAAGTCATCAAACTGCGACAGGGTAAAATGTAATTTCTCATTTTACTTTATCTTTGCTTCATTCATAAATGGATTGTACAGAGGAAGAACAATCTTAATGGTACTTAACATGTTTTCTTGTAATTATGCCGTCGTCTTCAAGAGTCTACCTGAAATAAACTCATGGATTTGTTTCTGAAATGAAATCAGCCGAGAAGATGTTCTCATATTTTCCATCACAAAATCCTATTAAAATGAATGAGGGAAATTTAAAATATAGAAAGAGGGAAAAATCAACACATATAAACTGAAAATGCTTGATTTTTTTTTTCTAGTAAAAATTCTATCGCTCAGGCTGTTCCTTCGTGTGGGATGTCATGTCACTATTGCATCATCTAATGTCAAGAATTTCAGATGCTTAAAAATGCATTTACCTAGTAGTTAGAACTTTAAAGTGAAAGCAAACATTTTACCTTTAAAAGCAAAATACAGTACACATGTAACACAACAGAATGTTTTCTTTTTTGGATTATATATTTGGACAGATTATCAACATAAATTTATATAAAGAAACAAGGATGCAGCTTTTCCTTGCAGTGATAGATCAGATGGTTGGTGACTGGGAAATAAAGCAATCCGTTCCTCTGAAACTGATAACTCTCCCAGTCAATACTACAATTTTCTCCAATGCAATTGACTGTCTGCAATTACCGTATCCAGGCAACTCATCTTTGTGTTGGTTTCAACCTACAGATTTCTCTTGTGGTTTCATTCTGGTCAGTAATGCGTTTGGTATGATCTCAAGTACCAGAGTTTCACATTAAAATAGTATCCTCTGTCAAATGCAAGATGGATCATGGTTGTTAAACTGTGATTTTGTGCGTAGAAACATCCAGACAATACACAGGTAAGTGACCTTCAGTGAAGACTTGTTTTTGTCTGGTGGAACTGTGAAGTTGAAAAATGAAAATCAGACAATAAACCTACCAAATATTTGGGGATCTGGGACTGAGATTCATTTTAAGTGTTGTTAAAAGGAATTAATGTAAATTCTAGATTTTCACAGAAATACAAGTGCTGGTAATATTCAAAGTTCAATTAAGTAATACTGATTTGTATTAATTTACTTACTTACGCAATTCACTCAACAAATAAAATCCAACATGTAATCCAGAATCTTTTCAAACAATATAGGTCAAGGAAACATGATGTATACTATAGGAAAATTTATGAAAATAAGTATATTTAAAAATTGTTTTCCATTTACAATGTGCAACAATCAATAGTTGTACTGTGTAAGCATTTTAAGAACATCAGTTTTATATGTCTAAACAGACTGTGAAATCCCCATATTTGATAAATTATAATCTGATTGTCATTAAAACAGAGGTAACACTCAAGGCAACAAAGATGAGGCAGAACAAAAGACAGCAGACATGGTATGTGACTAACAGCAAATAAAATATTTTTATTGTGTAATTCATAGTAGAGGCACTACCTCACAAAATATAGGCACTGAACTACTGTACTGAAGTCACTGTCACTTTGTGTAGCATACACCTTTCCTATTGTGGGTTCACTGAGAATTTACAAGTGGGCATCCTAGCACCCTCTGACCTCTGCTCTTGTCGCTTGCTGCTTTCACCTGCACCTGAACCACAGACAGGAGGTCAGTATATACCTCACAAAAGGACTTTTGGTGTTATGGCCATACTGGTATGAAAACGCCCCACTCAGGTTGTTCTACGCTGAAATGTAGGGTTTGTTTCCACTGTTCACCTGCATTACTGTAAGTAATGTACATAGTGCTCTTCAACCCCCAAAGTACTGACCTTGGATCAGTTTAATCTTTTTGCACAAACTGGTTGGGGTATTAATTAGGCACTAATCACCAAGAGCTCTTGAATTCCTTGATTTATACTGATTGTGTATTGTGACACAGGCAACTGGCTAATAGTGTGAAACGTTTAAGTGGCTCAGTCACAGCTCATTAGGTGAAAGCGGCCTAAAGAGTTTCGAGAAGATGGACACCCTTGAAGAACAAGGCTTCAGTAAACACAAATTTTTTTCTTCTAGGATTCACATCTCAACACTTTCTTAGACTGAATGCCTGAGTTACACAGGACACGTTCCGAGGACCATCAGCTACAAGATCTGCAGTAAACACCGACTTGATATCACAGCACAGCATAATTGAAGAGAAATAACGAACGAACGTGGTCCCAGCTGCACGATACACAAAAATAATAATAATAAAAAAAAATCAACATCAAGTGGACCTTCAGTTTATAAACAATGGCCGAAGCCACGGAACACAACCTGTACATGAGGCAAAAAAACATCAAACTGCTAGCGTAAAGACATACAGCAGAGAGAACGTCCGTGACAACAATACCAAGAACAGAGTTAAACAATATCGACTGTGAATACAGCCGCTACTGACTTCAACGGCCACTGCTCGCCATGTTTACTAAGACTGTGTTTGTTTACAGTACGAATGGTACGCATAAAAATTATTAAAAAATTCAACCACTCTGAACTGTGTGTATAAAATTACTGTACTGTATAGCAGAACCATAAAAAAGTGCTGCCAACCACAGGTGGGGGGGGGGGTATGGGAAGTTTCATTAATGATGTTTTCCCTCCACCTCTTTGAACATAAGCGTAATAAAAGGATAAAAACCTGGGGGCTTCTGGATAGAGCAGGTTCACCATTTTCACCCTCTCAATTGAGGGGTGGAGAAATAGGAGGAGAAAGAAGAGGAGGTAGAAGGAGGAGGAGGAAGAAGAAAAACGTGATCCTGTGCTTTTTGGGTTTCATCACAAATGGTCCTCACACTGAGTCTAAACGCATCACCAGAGGAAAGGCAGACGCAAATCAATTTTTCCACTCATCTCCTCCATTTTCCCGGCTGCACTCAGAACAGTCACCTTATATTACATAACCGCTGCACCGTACTTGTGTTCTTTAAGAAAAACATCCTCTCCCTGCAGATCAACTTAAAAATGCCAAGGAAATCTAACTGCAAATTTTGCTGGGTGACCTGCGTAGGACTGGTGTATATTCAAAGAAAATAAATGGGTAAATGATGAGGAAAAAATAAACGTGTCACAGCAATCGCACGCAGACCGAACCATTGATTTACGAATGAGTCACCGTCATGTTGGAGTCGGATGAAAATGTTCATTTACAAATGCATCTTTTTTTAACTTGCACAGAGTTCAGGTTGTTCTGACGTGCCTGAGTGATTGGAGTGTGTCAAAATACAGTCTGAAGCAATCAGAGTCAAAACTAAAGAGAGTGGCTGCATAATAAGGTACCAAGAATTCAAAAATAATTTAATTTAAGAAGAAACAAATCTTGCCCTGAAGAGGAAGATGTGTGCTGTGCTTTCACCCCTTTTTGTCAAGCGGAAAAACGTCAGTCACGCAGTTAAAAGTTTATATATAGGGGCTTTACTATCCATCAGCCGCTGTTCGCTGACAGATTTATAAAAATCTATTCCCCACTAGGAAACCATGGTGACATCCTCAAATCAAATTGTGAGCAGTGAAAAGGGGGTGTGAGGGGTGTATCTGCAGAAGGCTTTGATGCTCACAGACTTGTGTAGGCATGCATGTTTCGGGAGAGGGAGTGACACCAGCAGCAATCAATTTCAAGTGCAGCAGCATGGTACACCCCACCAGCTGCTGAGCCTGACACCGTCCATTTCCTTGTGCTGTCCCCCCCCCCCCAGGGGCTGTGAGCATATACACATCTGACTGAGAGCTGCCCACAATGCAACACCTCAAACCCCGATAATGACAGGGCATCTCGTTCAAGCCCATGTCTCTCGTTGGATGAAATGTGATTTAATTGCTCTGGGACTGCACTTTCTCCTGTGTCCGTCCCCTGTGGATGATGTGCAGTTCAGCCACCCAGCAGAGGACTGTCTGACTACAGAACTTCCAAAAACATGAAAAAAATGAAAGCTTGCCAGCAATAGGGGCGCAATGAGAGAGACAGCCTTGAAACACATAATTTATCCAGTAACAGGTCAGCTGTCTGAATGAAGATGTCGTTAATGCAAGTAAACAGCTTTCCCATGAGCATACAAACGGATGTGAGGGACAGAATTAACCTTCAGTCTCTGACAGAACGCCTTAGAGGTTTCTGTAGACAGGCTAATGACAAACCTCCCCTGATCCTATGCTCTCTGTCATCTGACAGACAGAAAAGAACAGAGCCGGTTCTTGTTAATACAGTGGGTCTCCAGCCTGCCATGAGTGGATGAATACAGAAGCTCCAGCAGCATCGCCGAGTAGCCATCCAGCATTGCCAGCTGAGGGTTTGAGTCGCTGTCTGAGAGGCAGAAGACAGCGCTTTAACGAGAACTGCTCCTGTACTGCATATTTTTGGGGATTATTAATTCTTCATCTGCCCACACTTCACAATTTACAAAAAAAAAAAAAAAAACAAACTTTGTTTTTGTTTGTCTAAAAGCTTTTTTTTTGAAGGAGGACCAGCAAAGACAACAGCTAAGTTGAACCTAAGCAGAGGCCTACATTAATCCACTGCATCGCAGTCTCAGACACACTGTAGGGTGTCATCAGCAAAATTCAGATTACAAAAGTCCACAAAGGAAATAAATAAAACTGCAAACTCCAATCTAGATGTAACAAACAGGACAGAGCCCCTTAAGATCTTTAAAGAGCCATACCTTCACCTTAAAATCACCATTGGGAAACTGGTAAACAAGGCTGAAAACACGAAGAAAATGCAGAAAAAGCAGTAAGTAAAAGCCAAGGCTCCTCTTACTTAGCATTGTGTACCATCGGCCTCCTGCAGCCTTGCAGCACTACCCTGAGCGGGCACCACCCAGCGGGGCCTCCCCGGGCTGGCGGGAAGGCGCGCGCCGATGCGGCCGCAGCCTCGAGGCCGCCGCCTCCGTGTGCCGCTGTAGTCTTTTCTACCTAGCAGTGCAGGAGCTGGGGCAAAGACGTTTGTTTGGATTTCTCGGGCCGCGGCACAGTGGCTCCGACCACCGCTCCCAGCCCGCCGCTCCCCTGGGAGACGAATGACCTGCAGTCACACTCATTTATAGTCTGTGCTCGTGCTGTGCAATATCAGCCAGCCTTGCACC
>JABJVR010023093.1:0-37859 GCA_025773905.1 Chitala chitala
TTTGCCACAATTTAAAAACCCACTTCAAACTTTAAATTTTTTTAAAAAAACTGTTTTTTAAAAATTTAAAACTTTTTTAAAAAAAAAAAAAAAAAAAAAAAAAAAAAAAAAAAAAGAAAAACGTCCAAATCCAGGGTACCCTGATGAACCCAGAACTAACTACCTTCGAGGTGAAAAGGGCCATCTCACCTGTGTGGCCTCACTCTCCACAGTCTTCTTTAGCAGCTGGATGTCCTCAGCGGTGGGCGTCTCTGTCTCCATGGAGTAGAGGGGCATCCCTGGGCTCTCATTGTATATCATGTACTGAGGAGACAAAAGTATGTCACAGAGAATTCACACATACTGGAGTGCCTACAGTCCACACAGAGAACTCCCAGTGTCAGAACTCTGACCAAATGCCTTGTTCAGCTCAGGGAATTTACAGCTGAATGAAGGATTTGTAGAAACGCTTGCTGTAACAAGTATGTTAAATAATGCGGTAAGAAACAATTTGCCATTGAGAAGGTTTAGCTACTAACTAATTTATGCCTTATGTTTCCGATCATGTTAGAAACTGATCGGGGATGAAGAATCATATATGAAATGCAAGAATACATCAGAATTAGGTAATCTGTTAAATCAACATTATAATTATTACTACTATACAGAGAAGACACTATAAAGTTAAGCAGAAAGTTAATTACAACTGGAGCAAATAGACGACAAAGACGTCCTTCACTTGTTATAAACTCAAATTTACCTCATCTTGAGACTGAAGACCAGGTCGCAGAGAAGAATTCAATTTTGAACTCTACAAAAAACATGCAGATAGTTAAGGCACATTTAGTCTTATATGCCCATTCATACCATGCCATCAATCCAAATCTCATCTGTGATTAATATAAAAATTGTCCTTTTTTATCAAATAAGCTTCTCAAAAGCCACAAGAGAATAACCAATAATTAAATCTGTCTGTAACACAAAGATCTGAAAGCCAATTAATTACAGTATAACTTTTTGGAACCTTTTTTTCCTCCTAGTTCATATTACAGACAACCAATCGTGTGACAGACAACCATTTAAACTACCAATTTAACGATAAAAAACAACAATATAAGAGCTGTCAGACTGACTACCAAACAGAGGTGGGACAACTTAAAAAAAATAATAAAAAGACATCCGTTTCAAAAGACTTTCTCAATGATACGCAAACACACAATTAGTGTCAGATTGTGAAGACAATGTGGTAATCTACAGGAATACTACAAAACAGCTACATTTTTGTCCTAACAAAAAAATAAGTAAAATGTTAAAATACACATCAGATGATAAAGTAACATATTTACAAAGGGCAATGTTGAAGCTTATTTTATCCAGAAACACAATTTCTTGTGTTTAAGCACATCTGTCCAGTGACAGTGTGTGGAGTGATGTGAATTTGGTGAAAAGTGACATATGGATACCTGAGGATTCTGCCTTGCCAGCTCCTCAATCTTGTGCCAGATTTCCTCACGCTCTTTCACCTTGTACTTCTCTCTGCCAACAAAGTCAAGTAGTATTTCAGAGAGATGAGCATCAGTACGCACTCTGCTTTCTTTCAAAAATGTACAAAACTTCACAGGTAGGCTTACAATTATCTTTCCACAACCTTAAACAAGAAACACCAAAGTTTGAAAACCAGATGATTTAGCATTCCTTGGAGAGGCACTCCTACACTTGTTAACCACCTGTCTGAAGACTTAGAGGCTTCAAGCAGGGAAGCTCTGCACAGGAGGCCTCTTACTTCTGTTTCTCTGCCTTGTACTGCTGTGTGCACTCATCAAACAGCTTCTGGTTCATCTCCATAAAGAGCTTCAGAGCATTGTAGATAAGTCCATGTATTGTCCTGGCAAGCAGAATTGTGAAAGACAATAGTAATCCAGCACAATCGTACAACTACAGCACCCAGGCCTCTACGGAACATAAACTACAGCATGGAATGCAAAGCGTACTTATTCCAGTGGCTCTTGGAATTCTTGTATAGAGCTGGAAACATGATGGGCAGGATCTTGACGGCGTTGTCACTTATCAAGCTCATGATGTACTCGTTATTCCAGTAATACAGTGCCCTCTCTGCAACCTGAAATAGAAATTTGATGTTGCGCAATTTTATAGCTACAAAAACCCCATTTCAGTTTACCTCCACAAAACTATTGTCCTGAAAAATTCAGGACTGTATGGCATGTTAGTCATCACCGTAGTCTCTGATCTCACCAGACAGGTTTTTAACCCCAATAAATATTGGGGAAAGCCATAAAATATCGAGGTCATGGAGCCAAGCTTCCTTAATCCACTCGGTTTTATTCTCCTAGACAGCATACCTGGAAGTGTGGGCTGGACACACATTTGGCCAGCTGCCGAAAGAGCGGCTCCATGACCTTTATGAACTCAGAAGGTTCAATGACGTCCAGGATCTCCTCCAGTTCATTGAGGAACATCACTTCCTTTGGGCTGTGGGTCTTGGGCCAGAACTTCAGTAGTCCCATTATCACCTGAGACAAGTGACAGGGGAGGGAGGGGAAATCAGATTTGACTGACTGTGATACGTTTCTGCAATGTGTGCATGCTGACTCCTAAAGACCTCAACAAGAGGAGCTTCAGCAGGGCTGAGGACGAATCATAGTCTACAGGTGGTTGGAAGAAATCACTGCTATTCCAGCTGTCACAGCTGAGTATTGATATTATTACAGATTTAATTTAGATTCAGCCTTCTCCCCACATATGCATAGCTAAACCACTTTGCTCCGATTTGATGACTATCAAAACAGTGTTGGCTGCGAGTGACAACCACAGGGCATCTGAGAGAATTTAGCCATTAAGACAAGTGATATTCACTTGAAACTATAAAGAGTATATAAACTGAAAAGTGCTTTTACTTTCACTGGTTTATTCAGATCTCTTTTCAGAACCCACATTTTTTTTTATTTTTGGGGATAATTCTAATATTGCAGTGAAACATGATTAATAATACTATGACATGAAACAAAGAAATCCCCTGAATACTCCATGGACAACAATGTCTTCCCACTTACAGGTTCCGTTAGGCTGCTATCTTTTTCCAAGAACTGTACCACACAGTATGCCAGCTAAGAATACAAGAGAAGAAAGGTAAGGGCAGAAGTAAGATGCCATCCCATTGAAATGACACACACATGACTTCAGTGCACCAGGACACCTACTGAGAAGACATACCTGTGGGTGGTAAACACTGAGGGACTTCACTTTGTGCAGGGGGAGCAATACTCTGATCAGGAACATTTTATGCTCTTCTTTCAATGGTAGTGCAAAACCATTGATAATGCTGGAGGAAGGAGGACAGGTGAGTTTACATATTTAATTTGGAGATCTCGTCAAGCCTTCCAATTGAAACAATACAAATGAGAAAATGTAAACAATGCGAAGATGCATCAAATTTTGTGATGTTCAAATGCTTTATTATTGTGGGGAAAGATAATGCATGGGATGTTTTTGTTCAGTGTGTCTTCAAACAAAAACTATTACACACCATGATATGACAAAAAAAAAAAAAATAGAATAAAAACTTAAGTAATGTATTAGGATGTAAAATGCACATGGCACTGTCATGTAATTCCAGTGCTAATGAAGTTGATGACAACAACTGGCTAAATCATGGCAGAGTTGGGAATAAAACCTAACTGTAAATAGATGGGAATGCAAATAACATTTGAAAAGAAGAAACAGAACAAATTAAACCTGTGCAGGAAACACACACCTGAACTGACTCAAGCTACAACAAATTTATAAAGGTCACTCACCTTCCTAAGATTTCTAAAAGCTCTGCAATCCCATTGTGATGTTCAGTTTCATATATAAACCTGGAACATAAGAGTAAGCAAAACATTCATTTTTTAATAAATTCAGCGTGTTTATTATCAAACTACTTCTACTGTACTCTCTCCAGAATGTAGATCATCACTCACCGATAGAATATGTTGTTGATCTGTCGTCGTATGTAGGCCCTCAAGCCCAGAAACTTCCCATAAATCCTATGCAGGATGGTTTTGAGGAAGTCTCGCTCTCGCGGGTCCTCGCTGTCAAACAACTCGAGGAGCTGCAGTGTGGATAAACACCAAACCAAACTCGCTTTACATTTACATACTCACTGAGCCTCAGTGTGGACCAGGGGTGGGCAATCACTGTCCTAGAGAAACGTAGTGGGTGCAGATTTTTATTTCAGCCAGTTAATTAAGACAGCGGTCAAATTTAATTAAATATTAATTACACTGTTATTTCTCTTCGTCCTGCCTAATCATCCGCATTGGTCTGTGCTTATTTGTCTTAATTTATTGAGAATTAGTTACAGAGAAGAAAGTTTAAAGTGAAATGTTTGTACTTTAAGATCTATAACATAAATCTCACAATATTGCTAATTCTACAATCATAACAGAAAATGTCTGGACAATTCAGCATGTTGTATTCAAACCTATAATCATTAATTGTATTCAAATTGTAATAATGAACAGCAGAAACAGGTGCCAATGACACAGAATGTATAATCAGGAGCAGTGACTAAAATGATTAACAAGAAATTGTTTAAAATATACCATAACATGTATGTTATGAAGCATCATCAGTAAGTCTTTGACATGATTTTTAAATTCTTATTAAAAATGAATAAAGCTTATTGAGATTTCTGTATAGACAGCAATTACACAAAAAAACAATGTGTCATTGACCTTATGATTCAATTAAGAGCAGAAATTGGCTGAACCAAAACCCTGAACCCAAAGCTGCCCTCTAGGATTGTGACTGCCCATCCATGGTGTGGACAAACACCAAACCTAATTCACTTTACATCAACATACTCACTCAGCTGCAATACAGACAAAAACCAAAACCAATTCATTTTACATACTAACTGATGCATTAACACCCCTTGTTAATCAAAAAAAAACAAATTTTAGATACTTGTAATGTGGACATTAAGGAAATTGAAGTAAATATATTTTTTTGTGTTTGAAAAAGTAAAATGATACTTCATACAGACTTGTGACTCAAGACTGGGGGCCTGGAAGTGGTGTAACTTGAATTATTTTCTCACGTTTCCTTGTTCTGACATGCCTTTCCACTGTTATGCAGACAATTTACAAATTTACCTCTCATTGAACCAAAAGAATACTGATCATGTTCACCCACTACTTGACTGCTTATTCAATCTCAAAATGTTTTTATGCCTCAATAAAAGTAAAACTGAGTTTATCATTTTCAGAGATCCACTGCAGTGGCGTGACCTGTCTCAACATCTTGTATCTTCACCTCTCCAGAGAAAAAATGCCACAAAGAATGTGTCATCTTCAACTCTGACCTAAAATTCGACAAATAGATTACTTCCATTGTCACGCCTAGCTTAGTTCAATTACATCTCATTAAGATCAAGCCATTCTTATCCCACGTTGACTTAGAAAAGGTTATACACGCTTTCATCACCTCCAGACTTGACCACTGCAGCACACTAAATGTCGGTGTCAATCAAATATCTCTGGCCTGCCTCCAACTGGTCCAAAATGCAGCAGCTCTCTTAACCAATACCCCAAGATATGAGCACATCACCTCTATTCGGCAGTCCCTACACTGGCTTCACGTCTGCTTCAGAATTGATTTTAAACTCTTTACCTTTAATGCCATCCATGGCTTAGCACTGACCTACCTCGCCGAACTTCTACACCTCCAAACTCAGAACAGATCCCTTAAGTCCTCCTAACAGAAACTATTATTTGTCCCCAAAACCAAATGTAAACACTGGGGTGACCGCTCCTTTTCAGCCACAGCACCTGAACTATGGAATTCACTACCTCTAGAACTCTGCACCATCTCTACTCACCCTACCTGTTTAAATCTAAACTCAAGACCTACCTACCTACCCTGGCTTTCAACACATAATAGAAGATTGTCATACTGCTTACATGTTATTTCAAGATTTATATGCTGTTATACTTGTTACTTTGTACTGTTATTTCGCATCTGCTTTGTAATTTGTGTTTTATTACGCATTATGTAGTTGGTTATTTGTATTATGCTCCATTATGCATTTGCTTCTATTTTGTATTTTATTGTAACCTTGTATTACTTTGTATTTTGTTGTACTTTAATTCCTTGTAAAGCTCTTTGTTAAGTGGCCTGGTGGCTCAGAGGGAAGGGTGTCAGGCTGGGATGTGGAAGTTCAAATCCCAGGCTTGTCACTGTGCGCGTCCATGAACAAGACATTCTCTGCTAGCTCCCCAGATGCTGAAAAATGGCTGACCACTGCTCCCTCCAGGGCAATGGGTTAAACACAGAACAAATTCCTTGTGTGCAACCCACATACTTGGCTACAGAACCTGATTCCAATGCCTTCCTCTCATAAACCTAGTGAGTTAGGTAATCAAAACTCAACAGCATTAACATAATTAAGTTCCCATAGATATACCCCACACACACACACATTACGACAACTGACAGGTAAAGATATATAGGGCAGCAAGTCACATTTTATTCCTGAAGTTCATGTGTTGGAAACAGAAAAAAAAATGGGCAAGTGTAAGGATTTGAGCGGCTTTTGACAAGTGCCAAATTGTGATGGCTAGATGACTGAGTCAGAGCAACTCCAAAACTGCAGCTCTCGTAGAGTGTTAATGGTCTGCAGTGATCCTACCAAAATTGGTCTAAGAAAGGAAAACTGGTCAACTGGCAACCGGGTCAAAGACAGCCTAAGATCACTGATGCACGTGGGGAGTGAATGCTGGCCTGTGTAGTCCGATCCAATAGAAAAGCTACTGTAGCTCAAGAGTTAAAGCTGTTTCTGACAGAAAGGGGTCAGAACACTGCTTCACAGTGTGTTTCATATGGGGCTGCAATAATCACTTTTTCTTTTACATCATGTGGATGGCTGGCTGCATGCGTTTCTTACCTGGGAAAGAAATGGCACTAGGATGCACTATGGGAAGGCAAGCAGGCAGAGGCAGAGTGATGCTTTGGCCAATGTTCTGCTGAGAAACCTTGGGTCCTGTCATTGATGTGGATGTTACTTTGACACATACCACCTACTTAAACCTTGTTGCTGACCAAGTACCCTCCCTTCCATGGAAATGGTATTCTCTGTTGGCAGTGGCTTTAGTATCCTTCAGCAGGATAATGTGCCCTGCCACATGGCAAAAATGGTCCAAGAATAGTTTGAGGAACACAACAAGTTCTAAGTGTTGACTTGGCCTCCAAATTCTCCAGATCTCAACCCAATCAACCATGTGTGGGATGTGAGGGGAAAAAAAAGAAAAAAAAAAAAGTTGGATCAGGGCTGTTTTGGTGGCAAAAAGAGGACCTACTCAATACTAGGAAGGTGGTGAAAATGTTATGGCTGATTTGTGTATGTGGTATATATGCTGTCCCCAGGAGAGATACTTCATTTGCTCCTTTTATAATTTATAAATGCAACTTCAAAGCACTTTTGAAGTCTGATCACACCAACAATCAGCTACTCATTACCAAAAGACCTGCTACTGTTCATGTGCTAGGAGAAATTCTGTCTCACACACACACACACACACACACACACACACAATACGTAGTACCTGAAGTACTAAGTACTCCTCAGCAGCCTAGATAATATAGTTAATGCCTTAAGTATGTTAACTACATTAACAATAACAGGTACTTACAGACAGTACAAACTTTTGGTCAATGTATTTTTTCGCGACGTTGGGCTGAAAATCCGGAGACTCGAGGAAGCGCAGGAAGAACTCGTACACCAGCTGGTAAAAGGCAAAGAAACATAGGATGCGGTAAGGTTATAACCATGTAAAGACCATTGAAAAATGCATATTTGTGACAGCACTTAAAACAGAAAGCCATAATGTCACAAGACAGACAACCTCACCACAAAAACCCAATGTGCCTTACAATTAAGCACAAACTGTACGAAGCAGCCAACCACAGCCCGACATGACAGTCAGATGTTACACATACAGCAATGTAAAGTGGCTGGAGAGAAGAAAAGTACGATGGAGCAATACTGGCACAGCCATAGTATGCTATGCCAGGCCATACTGTGCTGATAGAGCAGGGCTCAGCTCAAGCTACTTTTTCACTGAGCAGGCACAGTTGGGAAAAGGGGTCTGCTTAGCTTGTGACATTATGTACTGGATCCATAATGAAAACAAACAATGGCACAGCTGCATTCTAGAGCCTGTTAACATGGAGTTTGCTGTGTTACTTGCATTTCAGGTGATCATTTATGTCATTACTTTTGTTGTACAACAATACAGCTGGGAACTATCTTGTTGCAAGTCTGGAGATATGTTCAGAGACACCATTTCAATTCTGACTTGCCCTTCCAAGTTGCATTTTTTTTGTCAGAACATACAGCTAACAGTGCCTACACCTTGTTATGGTGCCAGTTGTGATGTTCCCAGTAATAATTCAGAGGCATATACAAGCTTAATGGGTTTTAATAAAAAACACCAGCAACTAACTGAAGAGTACCATCACCATATGTTCTTCTTCACTTCTTACACTCCTCCTGACAACAAATATTCCTGTGCACTCCTGATAAAATGGTGCTGGTACAACACACCAGTTTTGCATGCTTTACATCTTGAACTGAATTTAAAATTAAACTATATCTTCTTGTGAAAAATGTATTACAGCGCCTGCAATCTAAAAACCTTCTAGCTGATCACATTACTGTCACACAGTGAAACAGGGTTCAGGGAAAAATCTGCACAGAATGGTAAACAGCGTTGTGGCAAACCACACAAGCACAGCCTGGCTTGGCAGTGCAAACTGTGCCAATATTGGGGGGCATCAATGTGTGGTTGTGAACACTGGGTGCAGTACCTGAAGGTGGGGCCATGCTGCCTCCAATGTGGGTTCATCTTCCTCTGGGTCAAACTCAGCCCCCGTGGGGTTAGACGATGGGGGCAAGGTCCTGAAGAGGTTAACTGAAAACTGAGAAATGACAGCACATCAATAACCACTACCACAAACATTCTGCATGCACATACTCAAATTACCTGTGGTAGCTCCTGCAGACATGAATACCACAGACACCTCCTAGGACTGCTTCCTAACTTAAAGCTATATCAGCTAATGTGCAATCCAGCACAATCCCTGTTGTGTCCCAATTCATCAAGTGGCTCTGACACTATGATGCATTTGCTAAACATTACTTATCCTAGAACCAGCTTCTTGCCACAGAACAGTGTGATTGTAACTCTGTCTGAATGTTACAGGGTAGAGCAGGATAGGGAGAGGGGTGGAGGGAAGAGCACCAGCCAAAGCCAAGCTCACAGGAAAACCTGGTGTCGAGCCCTGATTTGCTGCTCCTAATTACACTCCACATGCTTTGTACTTGTTGTGTGTGTGAAAGAAACATTGCCCAGAGTTGTCAGCTACAGTTTGAGGAAATTCTCCTTGGGGGAGGTCTAGCCTGAGGGCTTCCACAGGGATCTTCCTGTCTGCCAACAAACTTTTAGCCAGAGCCAAATAATGAGCTTAATTTCTTGAGGTAGTGAGGGTTCTGCCAGGTCCTCACATGCACCAGCAATATGTGCATCAGCTACAAAATGAGGACAAGGGACAATATTCAGACACCCCGTCCAACCTCGTGCTCCTCTCAGCCACAGCGGCTACGAGCAGCTCTGTATTGTAAGTGCCATGTTCATACTGCACCAATAACCAGTTGCAAACCATCTTACTGGAGAGCAATAGCACATTATCAGCTCCTCTAAGTGAATGCTGCTAGGAGTGCTACAGTGACACCATCATTGCACCATATAAAATAAATAATTGGCTCATGGGGGGTACAGGAGGCTAGAGAAAGCAGGCATCAGATTTCCTTTACCTGGTGACCTACTGCAGTTATCAACATGTAAATTTGGTAGATGCTTGGACTAGGCTCACAACAACTTGAATGCAACTAGCTTTGGGTGGCAGTCAAAAGTGGTTAGACACGGACAAGTCAGCTGTGAAATGAAACTTTGCGAACCTCTCAATCCATATCAGTTTCATAGCTCATAAAGCCTTAACATCTGTCCAGAGTCTTTAATGTAGCATGTAACATCTCCTGAAGGTTGCATTTCGGCAGAAGAACAAAGCATCCTCAGTGGCAGAGAACTCAGCCTGTGTATGACTGGGTGCTCACCATGGTGACAGCCTCAGGGTAGATGGACTCTGTAACCACATCACGGTTGTGTGTGATGTACTCCACCATTTCGTTGAGGCCGGCACGTTTCACCTCCTTGTACTTGAGGTCACTCAGCGGGTCGGTGACAAAGTCGAACAGTACGCAGCATTGCCGCAGTTTCTGCACGAAAAGCTCCTCTCTGTCGATGGGCGGGGCATCTGACCATGTGCCAAAAGAAGGGAAGCACAAAGAGCACAGCATAGACTGAGACGAAATTGTTGGACCTATATCATAACACACATTTAAGCACATAGCAGCCCTTGGACAACCTAGACTGGGGTCTCAGCAATGAACATTTAGTTTGCACAGTAATCCAAGCTGTGTGGGACCCAATTTGCTAACACTCTCCCTTCCTGCATCTGAACACCAAATATCTTACAAAGTACAACATACCCAAAACAAACACTGAAACCAAAACCCTATATCCATATGCAGCTCCCCTAAGGATTTCCACAAAATCCCAGCATTTCCTGGAGGACAGGATTAGGTGTTCTTAAGCATACGTTTACTGCCTTTGGGTGAATTGCATTATTGCTGCTGAACATCACGAGAGTGACCAGCATCAATATGGAGAGAGGAGAGCCTTTCAGTGCATTACAGAGGGCAGGGCCAAAGCCCAGCACAGGGAGCAAAAGTTGGGGATGTAGTAGAAAACACTGGGTCAGAATCTCAGACAGTCTCCTTACAAAACAGGATAAATATATATTTATAAAAATGGGTAGAACATTAGGCTGGGATGTGGAAGTCTCCCAGTTTGAATCCCAGCACAGCCAGGTTTGTCTTTGAGCCAGACACTCAGGACTAGCTCCCCAGACACTATATGCAGCTGCCCACTGCTCTGCATAGAAGTGAATTTCCTACTGTGAGACTAATAAGGGAAGAAAAAATAATCCATGGGAAGACGCTTACTTGTCAGATAAACCTGACAATACTTTAGTTCACAAAATAAGCATAAACAACCAACAAAAATGAGACATGTCTAACTCATGCTTATGGCATGTATCACAATACAATTTGTGAAACAGATAAAAAGCTGAACACAAACAAGTAAAAAATCTTCACTGCCTGATAATTCATGTTGTCTTTACAAAAGGTAGCATATCACACTACGCTGAAGAACACAAATACAAACCATTAACGGTTTAGTAACCCTACTTAGGTTTAGGTAACCCTACCCTTAGGTAATTTGTACTACCCACAAAAAGAATCAGACGTAAACAAACAAGAGTGGCAAACATCAGACATCATTAATTGTAATTTGGACAACAAGCCAGAGGGAAAAAATATTTTAAAAATGTATTAACAATAGAGAAAGACTTTTTATTATTAGGTTTTTTTAATTTTGAGAAACTAAATGGAAAGATTGAGTGAGCAGATTAAGGGTGCTTTCACACATCTGCCTTGTTTAGTCTGGCTAAATCAAACTCTGGTTCATTTTCCTCATTGGTGTGGTTCATTTGGGCAGGTCTGATCACAGCAATCCCACTTGAAAGCAGATTAAAACAACCATACCAAGAGCCTTTTACTGGAGGTGGTCTCAATCCAGTCCCAAATGAACTCTGGAGCATTTCATTTGCGGTGTGAATGTGATCCGACCTCGATCCAGAGTAACTACAAAGAGTACGCTGCAAGTTTGAGCTAAGCAGCTCCTTTAGCCAGATGCATTTTGCATGTTGGGACGTGGCAGAGTTAATATGAACAGTTGAAACATCTAGCGCTAGCAGTAAGCAGGACAAGCAACCATGGTCTGACCCGGACTCGCAATGAGGTGCACTGCCTTCTTGATATTTAGGAAGATGAGAACATCTGTCAGCTCATACAAACAGCTTTTAAAAACACTGAAGCATTCCAAATGTGCCGCATAAAAAAAAAAAAAAAGGCAGTACAGAATTACCAGTTATGAACAAATGCCAATTGTGCCGTTTCTCCATGTTGCAGAGCAAATTTCTTTCACAAGACTATTCACCAGTACAGAACGCAAATATTCTTCCTGTGTTTGTTCTCATTCCTGCCCCAGACTCTTTTAACCAATGAGTAGAGATAACAGTCTCACGTGACTGGCAGTGATGCGTTTTGGTTCGTCTGGATTTTTCCCATGTGAAAAGAAACCAAACCAAGCAGAAAACGTTCCAAATATGTTAATTAGTCAGCTACTTTGGACTAGTGCAAATGAACTACAGGTTTGAAAACACCTTAACAAGGCTGAGAGCACTGGGACCTGAACCTGAAACATCTGTGAAACTGGAAGCCATCCATTCAATACTCAAGACACATTATACCCTGCTTTAAATTCAGCAGTGTGCAACATAGCACGCCAACTGTCTGCAACTGCACATGATATAAGTGGCAGGTAATGGTGAAAAACACATTGTTCCACAGATCATACCAACAGTGCAATGGAGCTACATATACAGTGCCCTCCAGGAGCATTGGAACAGCAGGGGCAATTCATTTGATTTTGCTGTACACTGAAGACATTTTGTTTTAAAATCAAAATATGAATATGGGACAAAAGTTCAGAATCTCAGCTTTTATTTCCTGGTATTTAGATCCGGATCACATAAGATATGAGACAGCACTATTTGTATCAGATCACCCAAATTTTCAGTTCCAAAAGTACTGGAACCTGTGACTTACAGGTCCTGTAAGATTGAGAAACTTAATTTGTTGCACATCCCACATTTGCAATAACTGCATCAAGTCTGTGACTCATTGACATCACCCAATTGTTGGTTTCTTCTTCTGAGATCCTATTCCAAGCTTTTACTGCAGCCTCCTTCACTCGTTTGTTTTGGGGATTTTCTCCCTTAAGTCTCTTCTTCAGCAGATGAAATGCAGGACCTATTGGGTTCAGGTCCGGTGACTGACTTGGCCAGTCCAAAACCTTCCACTTTTTCCTTCTGACGAAGTCCTTTGTTGAGTTGGCAGTATGTACTGTATCATTGTTTTACTCCAAGATGAAGTTCATCACAATTAATTGTATTGCATTTCTCTGTAAACTGGTGGCCAAAATGTTCTTAATTATGCTAAATTCATCATGGGTTACATCATAAATAAAGATTAGCGAGCCTGTTCCAGGCACAGCCATGCAAGCCCAAGCCATGACACAACTGCCACTGTGTTTTGGATCATGAGCAGTAGCTTTCTTCCTCTGCACTTTGGGCTTTCTGATAAAGAGTTTGCATCTTGTGGTATGGCCTTTATATGCTCATGAAGACTTCTCCAAATGGTTGATAGTAATACCGTCACCCCGGCTCTGTGGAGGTTGCTGCTGACGTCTGACTATTGTTTTTGGGTTTTTCATGACAGCTCTTACAATCATTCTGTCATCAACTGTTGTTTTCCTTGGCCGACCTGTTCTCTGCATGCTGCTCAGTACACCAGAGGTTTTTCTTTCTTTTTTGGGATATTCCAAATTGTTGTGTTGGCTATGCCCAAAGTTTGTACAATGTCTCAAACTGACTTTCCCCCTTTTCTCAGATTCAAAATGACTTGATTTTCTCCCACAGACAGCTCTGTGGTCTTCATTTTGATTTATCCTTTTATAACACAAATGCAGTCTTCACAGGTAAAACCAAAGGCTAAATCTAAGAGCAGTCATCTAGAACCATCTACTGTTTAAGCAATTAATCTTACAGGACTCACCTGGGTGGTGAGAAACACCTGTCAGTCACACGTTCCAATGCTTTTGCTCACTGATAATCTGTGTGATATGATATAAAAGGTGCTATTTCTATGTTATGTGATCTGGATGCAAATACCAGGAAATAAAAGATGAAATTCTGAACTTGTCTTATGTTTATCTTTTGATCTTAAACCAAAATGTCTTCAGTATACAGCAAAAACAAATAAATTGGCTCTGCTCTTCCAATACTTTTGGAGAACACTGTACGTAAACTGCGTTGGACTTATTACTGCTTGTAATTAAGCCAGAAGACATGGGAATAGTCTAGTACCACTGACTCACTGAGTTAAGCATTTCAACAAACTCCATGAACTGCAAAATTAAAAAGACAATTTCTTCAGATCTGACTGATGCCATAAAGTTCAGAGTTACTGATGCTCTACCAAATTCCTCCCCATCTGTGCCTTTACAAGCATTTGAAATGAAAGCCAAACTTTTTCCCCCTCACATAAATCAAATGAGGAAAAAATAAATAAATAAATAAATAAATAGTTTCTGGTACTGCAATGGCTGTGTATTCCAACATTCTGAGCCTTCCTTATTAACATGTTACACGGTCTCTTCAAAAATGCCATGTGTTAACCTGTATAAATATCGATAACTTGTTAGCTTTTACACCCACCTGAATGTTCTACCTTGTTACAGGTCTAACATTGTTGGCTCTTGTTACTGTTTGACTCCAGTCCTTTATTCTATGCTTGTTCTGCCAGAGGATATACATAAATATACTTTTTCTATTACCTACTCCTGAACCAGCACTACCCTAACTTATGACTTCACCTGTATAACAGAAGAATAGGTAAAACAACAACAAAGTTCTGCAATACATGGCTATGCTCAGAATGCAATCCTTGCACTATAAAAGTGTCCTACGCTTACTCTAGTTTCAAACATGCACGTACTGTGAATTTTACCCATATGTATATGGTGTTACAGACAACTCCCCAAATGTACAATTACAGTAACAGGAAAGTCCAAGTGAACATGCAGCTCCAAATCACAGTTTTTAATGCACCCAAGTCACTGACCAGTGCAGTGAGCTCTGAACATTTCCATCTTATTTCAACAGGACTTTGTATAGCACTTTGAATGGCACTGTGCCAGATTTGTGATATATAAATAAAAATTGCCTTGCCTTAAATACTTTCTATGACAAAGTAATAACGGGTCATTGAAGGAGTCTTACCTCTACTTCAGCTCCTATTTAAAACTACAGCAATAATCGCACATCTCATATATGGGGAAACAGTCATGAAATTTATCTTGTAATTAGGGATGCCCTCATCTGATCCAAGTAACCAGTATCAGAGTTCATTAAAGCACATTTAAATTAACAGGTTATTGGCCATATTAAACCTGATAAAGTCTTACTTAACAAGAAACTAAAAATCAGAGTCATTTTAACCCCCATGGAGCTGTGCTGGTTTCAGCTGTCACAGAGATGAGGTACATGAATATATTACACAAAATCTGCACCAATGAGGCATGTTTTAAGACATTAATCTGATCAAATCCATTCAGTGTATAGTATAGGAATAGATGTGTTGTATATGCACTTTCTTAACATGTCAATAAACTGTTGATATTTGCATACAATAAACTTGTGGTAAAATGTTGCGTTACATTAAATCCACTTAAGATGCAAACTATGTTTTCCTTAATGTGGAACCACTCCTTTGCCAAGCATATCATAACTGAACAGAGTTTTCACTAATTGTAGTGTACATAAAAAATATATAAGTGCGAAATGGGCAGATGCATTATCTAGAAAATAATACTGGATCAGGTTCAGTTTCAGCCAGTAATCAATATTAAAACCTTTTTATTTTATGTAATGTAACAACTTTTAATAACCCTCAAGACACCTCAAATAAGGGCAGAATTAAATTCAATAATTTATCTTACTTTGTTAATATTACTCATAGTTGAAAATCATTTTACTCCCAATAACAGAAATTTCAACCAATATGAGTTTGAGATATTTCCTCTTGTAGGCCAGAGGAACTAAAAGTTGTTCAGTTTCTTCTTGACAGTCAAATTTTATTTAACATCAGTTATATTCTCACTAAAATTTTTTAAAATTTTTGCATTGTGCTCCCGAACATCTCTCAGGCAACCAGGCTGATTAAGATGTTGTGACCATGTTCCCTGCACTTTTCTGACAGCACCCTGGCAGCTTATTAGCAAAAAACTGCATGAAATAAACACCAGCTTTGGGCTTGCTTCAGAACTTCAGACAACAGCTTCATAGTCAAAGCAGACAGGCAAGTAAGGCCTTGTGCTGCCATGACTCTGGGCTAGATTCGGTTTCTTATTTTGAACTCATGAAAAAATATTTCACAACAAATCTGGGGAAATATAAACAAAGCCTGAGGTTTGCATGTAACATGGACATTGGCAGCAAAACTGGACGGCCTGCTCCAAAGTCACTGTGGCGAATACAACAATGCACACTCCAAACATACAGTGCTGCCATCTAATTCGTATGACAACTATCCCACACTGAGATTTCAACTGCAAAATATTTCTTCTCCAGGCCCCACACCTTAACAGTTTATCTCCTCCTTTTTGTCTGCCTCCTCTGTAGCAGCCAAAGGCCACTGAAGAAAGGTAGGCAAGGAAATAAAAATCAGCCAATGAATCTGAATACTTAGTTAATGGTGTTGGTTTGATTTGATGAAGGAGGTACATTCATGGGAGTTTTCCTGAAACAGAGGGGAATCCAGTCATTACTATGAGCCTATCAAAAGCATCTTACTGAGTACAAGTGTTGCATTTCTCAAGTCTGCATGTAAAGGCTATGACATTTTATGGCAACAAAAGACCACTGTATGTAAGTAGTAACAAGGTCCTCTGCCTGTTATGTGCACTCAATGCTCTCACTTCCACATGCACTAACATGGTTTAAGTCATGCTGTACAAACGTGTTGTAGTAAGCTGGAGACACTCATGTGGTAAAAGGTTACTGTAACAATATAAAATCAATTGAAATGCACCAGAAAAAAAATAATCCACAACCATTTTTGTAAAAATACAGTCGAGGGGTTTTTAACTGGTTTCCAATTTCTCATTTATAACTGACTGCCTCAACCAATTCTGAAGGTCTTCATTTTTGATAAGTCAAAATGTAGGTAAATGTCCTACGGTGTTTTCACACCTGCCTTGTTAAATCTAGCTGAATCAAACTCTGGTTCATTTTCCCCATTGGTACAGTTCATTTTGGGCAGGTGAACATAGTTGCATTTGGGTGTGGAGCAAAACAACCGTATTGAGACCCTTTACCGGAAGTGGTCTCGGGCCGGTCCCAAACTAATTCTGGAGCAGTTCATTTGTGGCGAGAATGTGATCCAGATCTACAAAAGATTATGCTGCAAATTTTTGTTAAGAAGCTCCCTTAGTCAGATGCACTTTGCATGTTGTGATGAGGCAGAGCTAACACGAACAGCTGAAACATCTAACGCTACCAGTAAGCAGGACAATGAATAGCACCACGTTGCTATTCCAGGTCAGACCGCACCGCCATCTTGATATTTGGGAAGATGAAAACATCGATCAGATCTTACAAACAACTCACAAAAACAATTGTTCAAAAGTATTGGATTTTTAAGACATGATATCCGATTCTGTTGGCACAATTTTGATTGTTTAGTGACCACAGACAAAGCTAGACATGAGAAACAAACTGATCTCAGGACAGTTGCATTCTCCTTTCCAATACACCTGTCCACAGAGAACAATCCCTTTGGCACTGATCAGTACCATGGATTGGTGAGCCACGCTTGTGCTCAGCAAGGCTGGACATGTGGAGGTGGTGCAGGGGGAGGGGTCCACACCATTATGATTGCTCCACACAAACCAAGAGGGAAAGGAGAAGTCCTTAGAGCATACAATCTTTGGAGTCTGCTTCATAAAAACCACGCCAGTACATGCCTGAGTGTGCAAGGCTCCACACGCTTCTGAGAGACACATGCAGCCCTGTGCACAGGAGCAAACATCACTGCACATGTACTGAAGTCAGTGGGGTGACTTACTGGCCCTGATGTTAAGCTTTGTGCCATGGGTTAAGTGTTACTCAATGACAGCATGGACCCCACCTCTTAAGGCCCTCGCTTCAACAATCCAAATGTAGTCACCAATAATACCTTAAAAACCACCACATTCAGGATAGGTTTCTCTAAGGGTTCACTGTTATTATCATCAGGACCTAGAGATATGGATATAAACAAATGTGCAAATGGTGCAGTTACACGGTCTGCCTCAGCAGAACACGGTTATGGAAAACTGCTCTACTTTGGCAAATGATAAACCCTCTGCAAGTGTTCTGGGAAGAAAAAAAAAAGATCAACACTTTTTAAACATTGTCTGCTAAGAGTTAAGAATATTATATATATATTACATAACCCCATTAAAAGTGAAATATAGAGGAAAATCACTGTGAAAACAATTGCAGCAAATGTTAATTACATTGCTGGTGATGTCATTCCATTTGTCATTTTAGCACAGCAGTGAGGAAAATTGACAAATTTTCTCTTAAGTAAAATGTATAATTTAAAGACATCACAAAAGCCATTCCAAACAGTCATTCAGACGGAAGCAAATATGTCCAACCTTTATAAAATAAAAAATAATAAATTGGCTGGGACAAAAGTTAAAGGCCATGGAGGGTGGGGTGCTCTACCTTTGAGGGCGGGCAGCTTCTGCAGCTCACGGTTCTTGCTGAGGTTGAAACGGGACGAGCTCTGCCGCCGCTCCTTCTTGATGATCTGCGGGCCCCCTGAGTACTTGATCTTGTTGAGTTGAGTGGGCGGGGGGGTGCTGTTACTGGGCCTTTTGCTGGCTGTCTGCTGCTGCTGGGCCTGTTTGAGAGGAGATGCAACACGTAAACGCAAATGAAGGACTCGTGTACATATTTGTTCACAAACATGCCAGCATGTGCTGGCACACAGGCAAGTGCACCATGAATCTGGAGGAAAACTACTTCAATAATTTTTGTAAGGTAATGAATAAGTTATCCGACAGAATGTTGAACATTTCAGTGTACAACAATTGCATCACTACTGTTTTATCTACTATACTGTAGAAGTGCAACCTTTAAGTAAGAGGGTACTAGAAATTAATGGTTTAAAGAAAATGATTACACTAACATTACTAAACATGGCACAAGGGAGGGGAATCTACACTTTATGGAAAATGAATCACATCATGTTTAAAAGCCCTAATTTCTTGTCTAACACGGACGGCTATAGAAATGCTCTCATTCAAGCACAAAGTTTCATTATGTTCTTTTTGGGCATCTTAAAACACTGAGCCAGGGGACTGAGGAATACATTTCATATATGACACACAATGTATGTATACATTTTTTCAGTTTAAATACAAGCCAAACAATTTACAGTTCAAATCCCCATCTGCTCTCTAATCAATTACAGCTGTAAATGTTATGATGACCAGAACAACTTCAGTGACCTCTACACAGCTAGCATTTCAAGAACATATTAAAAGAGGATAATAGCAAAAACATCTCTAGCAAAAACCAGCACCAGCAGCAAATCGAATGCCTTCTGACAAAGCAAACAGCTGAAGTGTCCCACAGGGAAGAGCTCTCTGGCTTCATCCAAGACCTAATTTATCACCAAGTTCTAAAACGAACAACTCAGAAGGGTAACACAGCAGAAAGGGGGGCGTAATATGAAATTATTAAAAAGCATGACTGATCATATTGATCATATTGTGGATGACCATTCAGATGTTATAAAATGGAGGCAGCATAAAAAGTAGAACAATGAAGACCATTGTTTTGTTGTTGTTAAATTAAGTGTGATAGCTGCTGATTGTTGTAGATTTGTTATTGTAATGTAATGCTTACTTTTAGGGACACCAGGAAGAGTGGTTACTACTCAGGTAGCTGCTAATAGGAATCCTAATAAGTAAATAAATACATTAAATAAACGAATAAATAACACCTATATCAAGGTTCATCAGAAGATATACATATCCAGACATCAAACATTACTCAAAATCTTTAAAGGTCCAAATCTTCTGGCCCTTAGAGGACTACACAAGATATCACAAAGTTAAAATTACCTGTAAAATTACCTACCTAAAATTACTTAGCCTGTGTCTTCAAACGTGCATGAAACTACAGTGGCACAAAGTTTTTCTAATTCATTGGTTTCTTTGTCATCACTCATTCTGCATCATTTCCATATGGTGACACACGTATAGAAAGCTATTAAGTATTATGTCAGCAAGGCTACCATGGCATGTTTCATGGTCAGTGACAATCCCCAGTATGTTTTCAAATAACTGAAAAAAATTGATTCAAGAAAGGCAGCCTAGCTGCGGAACACAATGAAACATGGACATAATATAGCGCAAAAACTGTTAGATTAGGAAGGGCTAACAATCACAGGTGCATTGTTATTTTAAACAATTACTGTACATTTACAACATACAAGAGCTCAAAATTTGCAAGATTATAAAATAATTGACCATTTTAATTCTTGCCAAATTGTTCAAAAGGCCATATTTCACTTCACAATAGACAAAATTTATGGTAGCTAGTTCAAATAAGTCACCAGCACTCTTAAGAAACTCAAATATCTTTTGGTCTTCATATTAGGACCCAATGGGATGTATTTACAAAAAATGCTCACAACTAACAGCAGTATCAAGAGATGTGAGATACAGATTAGTGTAAAGGAGCAAGTCCTCTTCTGCAATCATGAGTAACCTACATTCTGTGAACTCCCACTGTGCCAAGTCACTAACAGAGTCTTCTGCTAACCTCTTAGTCTCAAAAAAAAAAAAAAAACACAAGAACACACTGAAGCCTTGTCCTGAACTTAGCCAGCAGGCTTTTAACTGTGGAACTCAGCAACTGACTGTGACCTAAAACAGGCTCCGATAAACATGGTTTCAGAAATAGAGGCAGTGCTCAAGGCATGAAAATTAAAAAACAAGATTCCAAACATATTGGTCCCCATAAACACCAACGGTGATGTGGCAGACAGGGACTGTTGATATCTAATCAACAGTGCATGCTGGGACCTATCCAAGGCCAAGCTGGAGTATCTAAACAGGTAGCCGGCACTCGAGGGGTATGACAGAACCACTGCCAGAAGATTTAAATCAATAGCCTCCCTGTGTGCATCATCAAATGCTAAGGTTGCTAAGTCTTCCACCATCAATAAATCACACCAATGTTCTGAAAGGCCTCAGCACATGCTGAAGTCAAGGGGGGGGGGGCAGGTTAGTCACCATGTGACCATTACTAAGACAGAACAAATCAGGTATGCAGCTCTCATGCTGTTCAGGTATACTCATGACTACTGTGTGGTTGGCCTTTATGCTTTTCTTCAGCCATACTGACTGGAACTTATTTAACACGGAGAAGACCGCTATGAAGAACAGGTTTGTTGCCACAGTACAAGAACCTACTGTTTTAACTGCAGCACTCTCCAGTTCCTTTGGCTCTTACCAGTATCCACATCTATTACTTTGATACCAATACCTGCCACTACTATAAGTCATGACAAAGTATTTATTAAACCAAACTACTTAAAATTAATGTCTACAAGGAGATTAAGTTTTAATTTGATTCCCTTTACCAAAAAAAAAAAAAAAAAAAAAAAGTGAACATATATTGTATTAAAACAAAATGAAACACTGCAGGGTGACAATTATGTGTAGGTGTTTCCACAAGAACGGGTGGGAAAAAAAATTAAAAAAAAATAAATAAATAAATAAACCCTGACCCAATGGCTTGGTGGTGTGACTGGAAGTCACATACCTCTGCATCTTCCAAAAAGGCACATTTATGATGTATCAAACTCAACTCCGTTTCTGAGTATATTCCGTAATGCTTCACTTTATTTCACAATGCACTGTACCAACAGGCCACGCAGTGCCTCAGTGGTTAAAGCTGACTTTTTACACTTTTAGGCCCGCAAATTTTAATGTGGTTGTGTGTGGGTTTCTGCCTATAGGCCAAATACCAACTGGACTGGCTACTCCAAATAGCTCTTTAACATGCACTCAAGCACCTTCTGATGGAATGGTAACTAATCTCAAGGGTAACTACTTGCTTCCTGGGGTGGTCTTCAGAAAACTGCAGCCTTAACTGCACTAAAGAAACACGTTCTTCCCCACATATTTGCTCTTGTAGCAGCCTTGTTGTTTTAGTGTTATGAAACATTAGTGTGTCATTTATGAATATACTGTATAGCCGAAAGTCACAGTAAGTGCAGAGCCACTCATGTTGCTGGGTGTTTAGGCAGATTGTGATCAATGCCATTCCTAATGGACTTACAAAGCAACAGCGCTCTTCAGTACACTAAGACACACAAACAATTATTAGAGGGATTCTATCAAAAATTCCATTTATTGGGATGGGCTCAGGCATAAACTCTGCTACAAAGACCGGAATGTTTATGATTCATTTATGGAGCTCCATTAAGACAGAGGAACTTCAGAGAAACTTTTCACCTCAAGAATTTCTGTTGACATCTGTTCCTTACAAATATACAACTGGAAAAATGTTTAAAGACCTATATGTTTGAAAACTCTTTCTACTCTGGCTTTGTATTTTTATCTATAAACCAACACTAACTACAGGTGAATAAAAGATTAAGAACAATCACTGTCAGAAAAACAACTGATGAGTGGAACCTGTGCACCAGAACCCCCACCACCACCACCACCCTCCTGGAGTGGGAAAATCCAGGGATAGATAGAATGTGATTGAAGACATTGATATTGCAATTTACTTCAAATCAAATGTCATTATTAAATACAGGTGATTTTTTGTTCTTTTTTTACTCTGTCATAAGCACATACTTCTCTGGTAAGTGGAACATTCGGCGTTAACATGCAAAGAGTCTTTAAATCAATTCTAAAAGAAAAATGTTGACTTGGAAACGACAAAAAATGCCCTAGTACAATAGAACCGACTCACCTCATCTGAATGCTCACTTCCGCCGTCTTTCCCTCCGCTCACGTTACTGTTTTTCGTGCCGCTTTTGGCAGATTTGGCTGGCTCCTGTGTAGAGGCAACGGTATATCCAATAAACGTGAACACTTCTCCTTACCATTCTCAGAAAGTCAGGCATTACAACCAGTCGAGTTACAAAGAAACGTCACTGGATTTTTTTTAACATCACACCTCGACAATAATGTAATACTAACGCATATCAACATACTCGAGCACAAACTGGTGTTGACTACGAGACCGTGGTGCCGGCGATTTTGCGAACAGGATGTTCCACCGTGTTTTAAGGAAATAGTTGCACACCGTTAATTGTGAGAGACCAAAAAAAAATGATAAGTGGACAGTGCAGTAAACTGCAAATTTCGCCTGGCCAATTCAAAACGACGCATTTACTCTATTTTCTCGCCATGTCATGCTTTTTATCAGTCATATTCATCTCCTTGTAACATTCGTGTCGGTGACATTGAGTGGAAACTGTTCCACACGAAGCGACGCAAAAAAAAAACAGCACAAGGATGCCGTGTACTTCAGCCACGTTTTCAAATGAGCAACACTGATTAATAAAATTTCATCAACCTACAACAGACACGACTAAATGCCATCTGAAGTCGATAAACTGACAAAAAAATTTAACTTGAAGGTACCTACTTAATGCGCCGTTAACGCAACAGTAATAGACACACTGCTAACAAGCATCAGTCTAAAATCGTTTAAAGAATTCACACAGAATGTGTTTTATACATAGTAAAAGCAAACAAACTCTATATACTAGTTTTCCTTAAAAATAACTTATTTCCTCCGACAGACCCGTTTGACAGATACCATTACCTATTTGCCGAAAACAGTGTTCAAGTAAATTGTAATACTGTATCTCAAAGGCAGATAATGTATTAATTAAGATTACGTTATAGTATATATAACTATGTAACACAGAAAGAAAACTGCTAATAAATAGAGATTGAAAAGGCAGGGCGCTTTGCGTGGTCTGAATACCAGCTAGGCCTTCATAATAACATACTGTGCGGCTTGCTGTAGAAACAAAATATAGTTTCTTCATAAATCTAACGTATTCATGCGAAAGCTCCTTATAAACAAAACGTCACTGCATTACCGTTCGCAGGCAGTGCTGTTCATGCATTACCTTTTCTTTTTTTGTTTTATTCGGCATTTTGCGACTCTTGTCAGTGTTTTCCACGGTGACTCCGTGACTGACTTCCCCAGGACTCGAACACTCTCCCCTCGGTTACCTCCCGCTCCCTGCGCCCTTCTAGGCCGACGATATTCTCATTGGCTGGTAAAACGTCACACCACCTAGTGACAGAGCTCTGGATTTTTTTTATAGGTCTAATGCAGCTCGAAGTATTTCAACCGCCACAGAAAACAGACATTTTACCTAGCAACAAAATAGAAAAGTGGTAAATGAACACTCTCGTTTTTTTTTTTTGACTAATACAGAAATTATCTGGAGAGACAAGTCGTTCACGTTTTTCACAAACGTTTTTCCAGTCCACGTATGACAATATAGTTTCAAGTGAAAGTCGTTCTTTACTGTAACGTATAGAGGGATCCGGCAGGTTTCGAAACCCGTTACAATATGTATAGACTAAAATAATTAAGACTGAGCCAGTGCCTGTTTCACCTACCTTAATTACCCCATTGACAGTTTATTGAACGCATGTCAAAGAGTAAAAGGAAATATGAATGCATTTCAGATTGCGAATATACTCCATACTTCCAAAACATAATGAGGTTGGAAAAAAACATTTTGTATGAACGAAGTATAACGTTTTACAGCACTTGCAACATTTAACTTTACAAGTTATGTAAGTTATTTTTTTGTTACTGAATTGGCTATTTTAGATTTATATATCATATATTTACACTATAGATACCTGACACATAGATGAGATATTCCTGATATATTTTGATATAACTACACAGTAAGACATTTAATTAAACGCCATCTTGTATGTTTACACCAGAGTGAGTGTTTGTCTTTGCTGGAAATGAAATTCCTTAGCTGGAAGATGAATTAGAAGTTTGTGTCCTTTGAAAGGCAAGTGTGACTTTATGAGCTGCAGGCTGGCAAATGCCTCAGAAAGTCTCAGAAATTATTCTACCTTGTTTTCCTTTCTACCCTGTATTTTCGTCCTTTCTTGCACTGAGCATACTGATGGCACAAGAATTTCCCTCGGAATCAATAAAGTTCTCATCTCAAATTACACGAATATCAGAATGATACTAAAGCAATATACTTGTAGAGCCATTTAGCTTAACTATACATGACTATAAACAGCGACATCGTCTGGACACGTTCCGCTATTGACTGTAAATAGAAAAAGGTGGGGAGTGAGACAGAATCGGAATCAATGTAACAGTAATCGCTGAATTAATTATGCAATCGACATACAATTTAATGTTTGGAAGTGAAAATAAAACGCTATCACCTGTTGAAAGCTTCAGCTTTTAAAATCACTTATACCACCCCCATTAATATTTTGATGCAAGCTTGATGGGTGAACATGTATTGGCAGGGAAAAAAAACATTCTACACCGACAAAATATAAAATAATGGACAAATCTTTATTAAAAAATACAAATACAATAAAACAGTAACTCAGAAAACCTTAAACTAATAAAATGTAGGGGAACTCATCAGTTAAACAAAAACTAATGTATTGAAGATGTGCTGTCACAAATAAACTCTCAAAGCATTTATAGTAAGTTCTATATGACAGAACAGAAAAAGCAAACCCCCAGCAATCTATTTTATTTTTTCCAACATGATCGGGTAGTTTGTATAATCTAAATAATGCTGCTTGATCATGTTTATTCCTTCAGAGGTTTCATGGGTTGTACCTTACCTTTGATGATCCCAGACATCCCAGAAGGCCTTTCATCAAGTAGATGGTCTCTACTGCTGAGTTACCCCAAATGTCTAACACATAGATTTAACACAAATACAACCATATCTGCCCCCCCTCCCCTTTTTTAACTGAAGTTATACCTGCATGTCCACTCTCAGGCTACAAATACAGCAACTGCACAAAAAGACAACTTACTTTGGTAACCTGAAGAAACACTCAAAGAGCACACATTTATCCTATGTATACACACTTACTGGGAAGTTGAACAGAGAACTGTACAACTCTTCAGGAGGTACTTTCAAAAACAATTATTAAATAATAAATTTTACTACTGCTCTAGTAAAAAAAAAAAAAAAAGAGCCATTTTTATTTACAGAATTATTACTTAGACCGAGGGGTACTTTTAGAATTAAGGGAAAAAGCAACCTCTCCTCAACACATGTCTACTACAAAGACAATATTGCAAAAATTCCATGTTCAGTCAAATCCCTCAATAACAGGGGAACAGAAGGAACAGGAATTCATATTACGACATCATAAACACTTGTGAGTTTATCACATCACTAAGTATTTGTTGCCGCATTGGGTGATTTTTGTTTGAATGTAAGCATCCCTGTGGGCGTGTTCTGTCCCCGAGCAAAGCTTCAGCAATGCTGCGTTTTAAATTGAACACTCAATAACCACCTACACCATTTGCTCTACTTACCTTAAGTAGATGAGGTCCCAGCCTACATAATACCATACACAGCCACACAAGTATGGGGAGCATCTCAACACACCCCTGTATGCATATACTCTTACATGTATGTAATCCCTTTGCAAGTTTTTTGAATGATACAGCAATGGCTCACAAATAGCATAATATGTCAAAATACAACAGCAACACTGGTCCAAACTGAGCTTTAGACGATGTGGAGATCTGCCTGCTGGGTGATGCATGAACAACTAGCGCAGAAGATGAGACAATTGGATTTTTTTCCTAAAAAAAAAAAAACTCAGCAAAAAATTAACTTCTGGTTTAAATGATTTTAGTTAATGTAATCTAACAGTACAGCATTTTTAAATGTTAAAACTGATTTGAGTTTTTTTCCCCTAAAAAATGTTTGCCTTAATGTGGTTGGAAAATGTATGTGCTTATACTGTATTACAGAACTCCAGTTAGAAAAGTTAGCTATAGAACATTAAAATAATTTCAGGGAAGTGACCATTTACATATACTTTATTTGTTTATTGTACCTGTTCTATTAATAACACACTGCATGGTGAAAATGAAAATCTATGAAGACTAGTAATTCCCCAAAGTAATTTTGTGTTTGTAATAACAGTAGTATATATAATAGTAAAATTGCTCATCAGCTTCACAGCTACACAAATTCTCACTTGTCATCAGATTCTGGTAGTTGAGAGATGACATTCATGATGTACAGCCTGAGCACCTAAATGATGCCTCAGAAAGCCATCCATGAACTAAATGTTTAACGTACTTGTAAGGTGTATTCTAAGAAATCATGCAAAAGCTCCTTGGTCTGAGTGCACACAGGTGTGAAAGGGAAAGGCTCTGCTCATTTGGCATTCAATGCGGACCTCTGTACACACACACAGTCACAACCGCCCCCCTTCCCAGAGCATTAAAAGGCCCAAATTACAACTCAGAAGCAAGAAAAAAAAATTACACCAAAACACACATTGTTGTTCAAACAAGTTTTTACATGTTTCAGAGACAGCGGTATGTTATAAAAAAAAATTAAATTGGATGAGATCAATGATGTCAATTCCTAATTAAACATCAACTCGGCAAGAACATTGGGATGTCTGAAAACTAAACCCCCTCTTCCCTGGGCGCGAAGTTGCATTGGCTGGGAATTGAACTCAGGTCACACCAGCCAAAATTTTGGTTACCAAAGATTATTAGGCTTTAGCTATAATACATGTACAGTACATTTTCAGTATCTGTCACATCAGAAAAAATGTTATATCACAAAAACATTTGATTCTGTTTCTATTTGTAATGCAAAATTCTTTTCTAATCATGTTTTCCTATTTAGATAAGACATTTTTATGATGTTTCAACAGAGATCCATTAACACCTTGGGAGCCTTTGGTATGCCTTTTATACGTTACTTGTTCTGCAACTCAATTCAGTCTGCATTCTCATTTTTCATTGCTGACACAGCGCAGTAACACATCCAAATGAGAAATGCACATATTTTCTCTTCCTTTGCTCAAGAAAGTACAAAGGCCTTTTTGTTTCCTAGAACTACTTTCTGAGCAAAGGAAAACATGTTAAATGCCTACCGGGCTTACAAAATCACTGAAAAAAGGAAAGGAGCCACCCATTAATGTATTCATGACATGACAAGAACACCCTACGTGAAAAGATCATAAATATTAAAATCAATATAAAAGACGTAGCAGAAAACCATACAGAAACAGGTTTTTATTGAGAGGTTGTGAACAACTGCTGAAGACACTGGATGGGGTACTGAAACTATTGGAAAACGTTGTAAAGGACACAGTTCATAGATTTTCTTTGTAATACATACCTTTTTTTCTGAAAATGACACACTTTACACAGTGAAACAAGACATAACACACAACATGCTTTTGAAGCCACATTTGGTCCTCGCTTCATCCCCTTACCAACCTTGTCTTCTCTACACGTTCTCTTGCTCCTGCGTCAACAAGTTGCTAATTAAGCATAATGAACACTTAATCCAAAACTAACAAAACTGAACGTTTTGACAATAAGCAAACAACTATTGTACATTACCTTTCTTGAAGGCAGGGAAAAATATGTTTTAACTGGCAACACATCACAAAGGTCCAAGTAAAATCATCACCCTGACCCCGTGCTCAAACAGATTAAGTACGATTTCAGGGAGTGCAGGAATCAGAACAGCTCTGCTTGTTACTTTTGCTTCTTTCACTTTTCCAGCCTTTCATTCTCTTTTCATTTCACTCTGCAACAGCAAGTTACTTCTTCCATTCCTGTCCGATCATTCTGCCAGCATTTCATTGGTAAAATGCACAAGCACCCAGCATGCCTCTGTCAACTCCATGTGATCGACATCCTGACTGCCACTGTCTTGACCCATGTGAGGAATCACTTAAGTGGTTCAGCTAGCGCTCACATCTGGGGTCAGTGTTTCGGGTGTAGTTCCTGGGACCTCTGGAGGGTGCTCTCCCTGGCATGGTGATTTTGAGGACGCCTTGATGTTCAGGTCCTCGCTGCCGGCGAGTGCTTTTTGGGCATCCACCTCCTTCTCGTTCTCATCTGTGCTGGCACATGGTTCTGGCATCTTTCCCTTGGTGGCATCTCCACACTTCATGTCTCGTGTCGCGGCCCGGAGGTCAGAGGTCATTTTGCTACTCCCGCTGCTGTAAAAGATATCGTAGAGGTCCTGCGCTTTTGCTGTGGCCAAGCTTGACTTTGGCTTTTCTGTCTTTGACAACATGTCATTTGGGTTCTTTTGGAGAAATGGAGGAGGCCGTACCACTATGGTGAGCATCTGCTCATCCGCCGGCACCCCGGGAACAGCCACGTCCGACTCAAAGCTCATCACACATGTACCCGGAGGAGGGGAAGCTTGTTCCATAGCAAAGTCCGTCTGTGTGCCTAAGGGTGGCTTTGTTCCCAGAGCACTAGGCGTCGTTGTCACTGCTGGGGATACTTCAGAATCCGTTGTAGTTTCTTTCTTTGTGGCTGCTGCCATTTTCAAAACCACCTCTTCGCCACAAAAAGCTTTGGAAATAAGGTCAGGGGTCACCACCGCCTCCTGTGTGACCTCATCCTTCACTACAGGAAGAGGTTTACTGTTGCCACCATTGCTAGAAGGCCTGACAGATAAGAAACTGTTCAAAGGGGCGGGTTTAACAGAACTGCTGGGGACGGACTTCCTCAAAACCATAGCTGGAACAGGCAGGTTTGGGCGAGGCACCTTAGCAGGGGTTGCTGATGAAGTGCTGGACAGAACCCAAGGACTAGAAGGAGGGATGACAGTTTTCCCTGACAGCTTTATGGCAATGGTTTTTGGCTTAGCCAGGACACCCTTTCCTTCCTCTTTGTCTCCACTGCTGTCCACACTACTCTCCAGTTCAATGGCACTTTCAACAGCTTTCTCCTCCTCTTCCTTTTTGTTGACCTTCTTCCAGCTGAACTTCCCAAAGGCAGGGGGAGAGGAGGATGAGGAGGAGCATTTGTTTGCTTCCTCATTTCTTTTTTTCACCTTTGCCAAGATTGAGGGACTGGGTCCAGAAATAACTCTGTGAACATCAGGCACCTTCTCTGCCTGCTGAGCTGCTCTGGAGGCCTCGGGCTTCTTGTCTTTAATCTGTGTTTGCTGCCTACTGTCTATCTCTGTCTCGCCCTTCTCCTTCCTGTGACTCATCCCATCCCTGTGACTTGCTGTGCCATCCTCTCGATGGCCTCCTGATTTCTCATCCCTGTCACTGCCCGACTTCTCGTCCCTGTGACATCCTGCACTGTCCACCTGATGCTCTTTTGGTTGCTCATCTCTGTACTTGTCCAACTTTTCACTCTTGTGATTGACAGATGTGTCATCCTTGTGATGTTGGGGTCTCTCTGCCCTATCATCCATGGATTTCTCCTCCAGCTTGTGCTTAATCTCAGAGTGTCTTTTGTCTCTGCTCTCCATGACCACAGCAAGCCCAGCCTGACGATCCAGGTTCCTCCTTTGTTCATAGAGTGGGAAGTTATCTATGTGTTTCTAACATGGGGATTAAAAAAAAAAAAAAAGGTCATCATTGTTTGAATACCTTAAACCTTGATTAACTGAACACCAAGCTATTAATGGGAACAGCCTATGAATTAATAAATACAGTTTATGGCTATACTAGCAATGATAACAGTTTGGATTAATGTAAGACAACCTTTCACACCCAATTGTAATTAATGTAAACATCAAATTCAAAGTGTCAAGAGCTGCTACTACTACAGCAAGTTCACCCTTATTAGAAGCTTGAAATTCAGTTAAACACAATTCTGCAAAACATTTCCAATAAGCTAGCACCATTTCTCATAATTGAAATAACAGGGCGGAATGTTAGATAATTTACCCAGTTGCAGCAATTACCTTGTATTTTACATTGTGGTGTGGAGATGTTACATGTTCTTCAGCACATAACTGATCTCCAAAAAACTCTTCACAGAGCTGGCAATAAAACCCTACTACAGGAATGAGAAACTCAGAACCTGCAAAAGCATCACCAGAGTAATGATGTTAGCACAATGAAATGTACTAATTTGTTGTCATGGTTACTGATGCTGAGACTTTGCTTGCACAAGCTGACAGCATTACGAGAAGTTATAATACACTTTATACCACTGTGTTGGAAATTTCATGGCAGTTTTCAAATAACTAACTTTAAAGATGAGAATGTAATTTAATAGTTGCATCTCATACTTTACATGCTTTAACAATGTCTAGAAATGCAGGAGCCATGTATTACACATGGATGTGACACATGCCATACTTTTAATTTAAATTTTCATTCTGACTCTGTTTCGGTTTAGTTAACACACAGACAAATTTGCCCTCGAATGAGCTGTAATGATATATTAATTTCTCTTTCTGTGTTCTAGCAGTCTGTCTTTGTTATGACTGCTTTGTAACCATAGAAATTCACTGTAATGTAAATGAGGTAAACAAGGTCTCCATTTGTTCTACAAGGAACAATGGCTTGACTGTGGAACAAGGGCATCTGAAACCATGTTCATAAATGTGTGACAATTTGGCTCAGAGTCCTGCTAGAAATGGCAAATTGGAGGTTTACATTAAACTGATGATTTTAGTACTTTTACCACAATGTTGCAGTGTGCATGAGTGCAATTTCAATTTCTGAACGTGTATCCAACTGTCTGCACTCCAGTGTTCCTTAATAAGTACACACAGTATCAGCATGCAGTGACTCTGCACCTTAGATATGTATATACATCACTCCTGCAGTTGAGGTTCAGCAACATTAATGACAAGGCATCCAGACAGCCATATTAAACAATCAACTATTATATGTCCTAGCATTAGTGACAGAACTCAACAATATCAAACACAATCATGTAGTCCCAAAGCATGGTTTACACTCAAATGGACGCATTCTCTTTGCCTCTAATTTACACCGTGCTCACTGTAAAGCTCTCCTGAGGCAGTGGGGGTACCTTTAGCGGGTTTTGCGCTCCTCCCCACGGCAGCTCTCTTCTTTTGGCTGCTAGGATGATCCGATGCCCATGGTCTATCATACGGATCCTGAGTCTACATGCACAGTGAGAGATGCATGTTACCCCAGGTTAACGAAACAAACACAGAACTGAAATGCTTCAAAATATGTCATGAATTCATTCAGATATTTAGCAAGTTTTGAGAACTTGCAGCATGGGATAAAACAAGTCACAGGTGACAGAAAGGCCAGGGTATTGGCATTAGACAGAAAAGTCTTATCATGGAGATATATTCATGCAAAGATGACAAACGGAAACCAACCTTCCTGTGCAATTTGCTGTGCAAGTGCATGAACAAATCAAACAGGGAACCAGAGACAACATTGCAGCTTCTGCACCAGTGGTCTCCAGCGTCATAGTATTCGCACTGGTCCTCCGAGACAGCAGGGGAGCTCGACTTAACTGAGTTTTTCACCTTCTGTTTTTCAGGAGTGTTCCTTGAAGACGATGCCTATACATGAAAAAGAGGTACAGGAAGCCAGTCAGTAATTACCACGTATCACATCAACATAGGAAACAATTATATAAACTGTGGAAAAAAAACTAACGTAAAACTCAAGACAGAACTCACAATTTAAACCCTGATCCCCAAATCATTAAAGTTTTCCAAAACAGTCTTACCTTTGCAACATAGGAAGGTCTGAGTGCTGGCCTTGAAGGAGTTACCAGTATTAAAAAAAGGTCTCCATCTTAATTTGCTAATATAACTCTCGCTTCACCCCAAATGTTATATTGACTAATCGCGCACTGTGACTATATTCCAATACGGTTGCTGTTTGGGAAACATTTTACGGAATAGCTTTATTTACACTCTGGTCAGTGCTAGCAGTGTCAAAAATCCCACCAACAAAGCAAACACTGATCAGAGAACAGTGCTATTCACAACAGAAAAATATAAGTAGTTTCAACAATACCAACTGTATACTTGTGACAATATGTTTTTTTCTTTTTCAACATGGGAAGTGTACAAATTAAAAACTTTCTTATAATGCAAAGATATTTTTTTGGCAAAAGATTAAATGAGCCAGAAGGAAGAATCATGGTTTATATTCATGCTTATGTTTTGGCCACATGTGCATTTAGCTGGTCAGCGAAAAACAAGCTGTCTATTAAGTTAACAATTAATTATTGAAAGTATATTCAATTTCTTTGTGTTTTCAAGACATAAACGAATCTCTCTCTCACACACACACACACACAATGTAGAGGCTCTGGTGGAACTCAACATTATAGTTCAATGTCAGAACATACCAATGATGAAACAGTACATGTTGATATATTGTGCAATATTCAATTTGTAAAAAAAAAAAAAAAAAAAAAAAAAAAAATCGCAGCAAAACATTTAAATTTTAAAATGGTACATTTTAAAGTCACTGCATTAACAGACACCTAATGACTTGAAGCCAGTCTATGCATTATAAACAACCATTAAAACGTGCTCACATGGCTAAATGCTGAGATTTCTAATGTACTATACACTGGTGCGCATGGTGTCCGAGTTATATAACTGTAACCTATAGGTCACATAACAAATGATGCAATATTTGAAAATCTTTAGATTTTGTTATATTCAATATTCAAAATAAGGAGGCGTGGAAACTTCTGAAACCCTCAATTTTAAAAATTTGAGGAGTTCCTTAAACAAACTTAAAAAAAAATTTAATCTAACAGTGTTTATTATTGGGTTTGCAAAAACTCAAATTTACTATTATTTTTAAACAGTGCTTCCTCTCATTTTAGGCATTTTTATCATTAAAATGGTGAATATCGGAGTATTTACCCATGCTGCACTGGTATCATACAGAATTCCATTAATTTATTTATTACTTGGCACAATTACCTTGCTCCTGTTATTATTTTTTAACTTTTGAAAATTACTGCAGAGTCCAACTGCTTTCTGAAATGGAATTTTAAAAATATCTTCAATTAAATTTTGGATTCACCTCTAAAGCATCAAACAGCAATTAAGAAACTTGGCTCTGGCTTTGAGAAACAACTTCAGCACTGTTGCAGTATGTAACATGGTAAATTACGCATGCCAATATGATGTAATTTTTATAGGCTGCCTGTGCATACTGTATACCATTACATTTACAGAAGTGTAGTTAATTTACTACGTATTCTATAGTACCAGATTACAAACAGCACAAGACTACTGGAACTCTGCATCTCTACCCTGACTTAAAAGAAAATCTGAATTACACACACATTATTGCATGATTTAATTTCACAGGGAGGTCCTTGGCTTTTAAATAAAATTAAGTGACATTATTCAAGCTGACTGGGAACTTATAGTATTTATACAGTATGTCTACAAAGCTATATATTGGTGAATAAAAACCAACAGGAACACAGCCTGCATACACAAGATTTAACTAAGCTCAGTACCTAGACCACGCAATCATGGTGAGGCCTTTCAGGCACTGGTTATAATGGCAATCTGAACTGACAAATTCACCATATGGCTATTGGCGACAGGTTGATGCTCCACAAACACAAATAATACAATAAAACTGGAAGTCCAAAGCAACAGACCTCTTCTTGTTCCATCACCTAGCTGAGTGGATGGGTAGGGGGTGTGTGCGCACGCGCATGTATGTGCGTGCGCACGTGTGTGTGTGTGTGTGTGTGTGTTGTGTAGGCTTACTGCCCTCACCTTACACAATTTTTGGATACATTGAAAACAAAAATGCTGTTTTGAATTAATGTAAAAAAATATATATATATGTACATTGATCCCACAAAATAAAATTATGTTTCCTTCACACGATTAAGGACACCAAATATATAATCATTTTTAGGAAAACGTTTTATTATGTGGAACTCATGTACGTTCTACATCAATCCAAAAAACATTTTTTTCTTCAGTGTATCAATACGACATTTTTTATATGGTTCCTCATATCGGCACTTTTTTTTCTTTCAGTTAAAAATGTAGTACATTATGAAAGCTTGGTGACTTTCTGTGTTCTTTAACATTTATAATGTTAATAATAAATAATTCTGTAAATTTTCAATCAGAATTAAAGGTTTCCTTGACTCTGAAGTGCACAACTTGTCCAATAAGTAACAGAAACAACTGCTTTATTCTTAATATCAAAGGTGAGCGTAGATTAGCTCAACCAGCTCTGTGCTTAGTTACAACGCATATATTGAAAATAACTACAATTCTTTTGAAATAATGTAGAATAACCCAAAATTATAAATCACACCTCTAAACTATATGGATTTTCTGGAAACCAGAAAAATGCCCTATTATCAGATGGTGTAGACGCAGGTAAATAAAACAAGGCTCTTCAAATTAAAGATAATCTTGGAACTGGAGTAATACTGGATTCTGGCTGCACAGGGCAAGCTGTGATCTGTCCTGGTCAACGGCAGCTTGTCCACAGCGTTTGCTGGAGAAGTACAGTGTAAGAGAGATGCTGAAAGAAGGTCAAAGCAGGTTTTCTGGCATGAAAAGAAACCAAAAGGTGGCACAAGGCATACATCAAAAGTACTTAAGACAATGTGTCTAACAAAGTCAACAGGGCACTGAAAAATAACAGATGTGCTCCTGGTTGAAAACATCGCTACAAGGAATTATCAATTTGTTTCTCAAAGACTGTGGGAGAAAGACTTGATTAAAGGAAAAATAAAAAGAAAACATTTCCTAAAACTAGCACTTCTGTTTTCTAATACATAACTGTAACACTGAACATGTGTAAGAATTCTACCTTGGAAGAGGAGTGGGCAGCAGCTGGTCTTTCAGAGGTCCAGCTGCTCTCCTGGGCCTTCTCGGACAGCAGGCCAAGCTCGTCTGAGAGCCCAGTCTCCTTCCTGTGCTTGTCCGTTACATGCAGGCCCAGGATCAGTGCCACCTTGTCCAGCTCAGAACTCTTCTGTTTCGCTGCCTCGTGCTCCTTCCGGATTTGAGAAATTTGGGCCATCACCTCCTCCTGCAGGCGGGCCACCTCAGCCAGCAGTGGGTCCTTGTGCCCATCCTTCTCTCGCCGCTTCTTCCTCAAGAGCTCCCCTTGAAGCAGCCAAAAAGGCATGAGCATGTATAGAAGAGAAATGTATGCCTGCATTCTCCCAAAAACCTCACACTTCCTCACGCAACCACGTAATGTAAAAAGGAAAAGTATTAACCTTAACCCAACTCAAATTCCTAATCTTTACAAGAACACATAGCATAAAATTTAAGCATTTTGCTGCAAGCACACAAACTTAGGTAATCTGTCTCTGTTGGAATTTTGAGCAAGTGATTCAACAATATTACCATTCATATATTAGCATTTATATATGATATATGAGATCATATATTAGCATTACAATTTACAGTAGTTGATGAGCTGCCACTACAATTCTGCTTGTCACTGAACATTTATCTGCTACAAGTTGTGCACCTGTTCAAAAACTTGTGAAAAAAAAAAAGTTTTAAATAAATGGAATGGTTTTTAATCAGAAAATGATAAATGGCTTGGAAAGACAACAGAACATACCTTGCTGTTTTCGTAATCTCTCCAGTTCTTTAAGAAGATAGTCTTTCTTCTTCAAACGGATCTCCATATCTTTTTTGAGTTTATCCCTTTCTTCCATGACCTAAAAATAAACATATGAACATGACTGACAGTTGTTTAACACAGATCTGTGATCATTAGCACAATAAGCCATACCTCACCTACTGCACAAAGGAAGGACAGTTAACACCATCAGAGGCACATGTTGGATCTACCTTATGCTTTTGGTTGATGTTGTTCTTCTCCTCCAAGACCCTTGCTGCGTGGCCACTTGCCACCTGAGAATGAGTGCTGGTGACAAGCGTGTTCCTGTCTGATACTACATGATAAAAACAAACTGATTCAGCTACAATGATCCTGAAATGACAACCAAAATACATCAATAGATCAACCGCTGCTTAGTTAGAAATAACAAAATACTTTTGTTAAAATTAGGGATGCACTGACACTATGTTATAGGAGTTACATATAACAGCTAACCAAATTAAAAGGTACGGCATATACTAATGCACAAGTTGAGAAATGTAGCTCTTAATTTGGGATGCAACAGTTCAAAATTCTTTTGGTACAGATTGTATTGCTGCTTAAGACACAGGTTGGATTAAATTTAAAAAATGTATTTGAAATTGATTTACTGTATTTCTCCTAATTAATGCACCTGCTCTAATAGATGTGCCCCCACTTGATAATACAGTACGAGACACGGTAAAGTGCACCCCTTCTACGAGATTAAAACGGTGACACAGAATGCATAGAAGTGTGGATTTGCGGAGAACGAATGTGTAACTGCAGTGAATTATATGCATTTTCAACAAGATACAAGACACAAGAATGTTACATTTAGACAAAATCCGCTTCTGAATCCCAAATTGACAGAGTAGAATAACAAGGTCTTCATATGCCTAATGGAAACCTGATAATGACTGAATTACTACTTATAAAAATGAATAAAATTAACGGGAATTAAATTTTTCAATTTTTTTTTTTTAAAGAACATAGAAGAATGTTACACTTTTTAGTAACAACTTGTTGTTTTTAAAGGTTTTTAAAGACTTGAACTTCTCATTTTAAAAACTTCATAACTTGCAAATTTTGGCCGGAAATAGACGCGCCCTGCATGCAACTTGTAATTAGGGGAAATACGATATATCAGGGCTTCCAATGACGCCGTCCACATCACAAAAATACACACAGAATTTGAAAAGGACACAGACTAACGAAGATCATTACATACCTCAGACGCAGAATAAATTGCGTAGATTATGCAATTTTTTTAAATAGTGTACGACGCGTATATAGAAAGTTTGTCGTTTGTACAAAATAAATTAATGACCCAATATCTAATTTTGTTTCTTTACAATCAACTTTGGACTGGCTTTTTTCAGT